>JARYGA010028199.1:0-42239 GCA_030545235.1 Helianthus tuberosus | reverse complement strand
TTGGTAACTTAGTAATAAAATCCATAGTTACCATTTCCCACTTCCAAGTGGGAAGTTCAGGCTGTTGCAGTAAACCTGACGGCTTTTGATGTTCGGCTTTAACCTGTGCACTTGTCAGACATTTAGCCACGTAAGTGGCTATAGATTTCTTTAAACCTATCCACAAATAATTTGCCTTTAAATCCTGGTACATCTTATCACTGCCTGGATGGACTGAATATTTTGAACTATGAGCTTCTTGAAGAATCACATCTCTTAGTCCTCCGTGGATTAGAACCCAGATTCGACCATTTAATCTAAGGATTCCATCCTTACCATAAGATAATTGATCAGCAGTTACGCCTAACTTCTCATTTGGATAGTTAGTTTCTAATACAGCTTCCTTTTGAGCGGCTAACAACCTTTCATTCGGGCGGTTCTTTAGTTCAATGCTTTTAGTGTTAATCCTTATTGGTTTAACCCTCTCCTTTCTGCTCAAGGCATCAGTGACAACATTCGCTTTGCCTGGATGATATCGGATTTCACAATCATAATCGTTTAACGTTTCCATCCATCGGCGTTCCCTTATGTTAAGATCCTTCTGATTAAACAGATGTTGAGGGCTCTTATGATCAGAATAGATCACGCACTTGGTTCCATATAGATAATGCCTCCAAAGCTTTAGTGCAAATACAATGGTACCCAATTCCAAATCATGGGTGGTGTAATTCTTCTCGTGCACCTTTAGTTGACGTGAAGCATAGGCAATAACATTGCCTCTCTGCATAAGCACACAACCCATACCTATGTGCGATGCATCGCAAGAAACCACAAACTCTTCTATCCCTTCTGGCAATGTCAACCCAGGAGCATTGCTTAACTTTTGTTTGAGGATCTCAAAAGATTCTTGTTGCTTGGGACCCCAGTCAAACTTGACATTCTTGCGAGTTAACGAAGTTAGAGGTGCAGCAATCCTTGAAAAGTTTTCAATGAAACGTCTATAGTATCCTGCTAGACCTAAGAAAATGCGAATTTCTGTAGGTGTTTTAGGCGCTTGCCAATTCATAATCGCTTCAATTTTAGCGGGATCCACCTGGATACCACGCTCACTTACCACATGTCCAAGAAATTGGACTTCACGAAGCCAAAACTCACATTTGGAAAACTTGGCGTAGAGCTTCTCTTGCTGCAGAAGTTTAAGAATACACCGGAGATGTTTATCATGATCAGCTTGACTCTTTGAATAAATAAGTATGTCATCAATGAAAACAATGACAAACTTATCTAGATACGGCTTACAAACGCGATTCATGAGATCCATGAATGTTGCAGGTGCATTAGTGAGCCCGAAAGGCATCACTAAGAACTCGTAGTGACCATATCGTGTTCTGAATGTGGTCTTGTGCACATCTTCAGTTCTGACTTTCAACGGGTGATATCCTGACCATAGATCGATCTTTGAAAAATAACTTGCTCCTTGAAGCTGATCGAACAAATCGTCGATCCTGGGCAATGGATACCTATTCTTGATTGTAACTTTGTTCAGCTCGCGATAATCGATGCATAGAAGCATCGAGCCATCTTTCTTCTTCACAAATAGAATGGTCGCTCCCCAAGGAGATGAGCTTGGTTGAATAAAACATTTCTCCAACAAATCATCCAACTGTGTTCTTAATTCCTTCATTTCTGTCGGTGCCAACCGATAAGGTGCTCTTGCAACAGGTGCTGCTCCAGGAATAATTTCGATCCTAAATTCTACTTGTCTGTCTGGGGGTAAACCAGGTAACTCTTCAGGAAAAACGTCCGGATAATCAGAAATAACAGGAATGTCTTCGATCTTTGGCTTTGGCTCGTCTATAGTCACCTGTGCCATGTAAATGACACAACCTTTCTTTAAACACTTCGATGCCTTAAGCATAGATACCTGCTTAGGCAATCCATACTGTGTATCTCCTTGAATTGTAAGTGGCTCACCATAAGGAGTCTTAATGACAACTTGTTTCTTGTTACAGATAATTTGGGCCTGGTTGCAAGATAACCAATCCATGCCTATAACTATATCGAATCCTGCCAATTTCAATGGAAGCAAAGACAACGGAAAAGAGTGATTCCTAATGGATATAAAACATCCATCTAAGATTGTTGAAGCAGTCTCTATGGTACCATCGGCCAATTCTACTTCATACTTTATGTTTAGAGTTTTAACAGGCAGATTTAACAGTTTATAAAATTTATTGTCTACAAAAGACTTATCTGCACCATAATCAAATAAAACTCTAGCATATACATCATTGATGAGGAATGTACCTGTTATAACATTATCATTCTGAACTACTTCCTAAGCATTCATGTGGAAGACTCGAGCATTGGTCTTTTTAACCTCCTCAGGCTTCTTCGGATTTTTCGGGCAGTTAGTCCTTATATGCCCCTTCTCGTTGCAACCATAACAGGTTGCATCCTTCATTTTCTTGCAATCCAAAGTTCTATGCTCTTTGGACTTGCAGATCCCATAAACTTTAGGCTGTGAATGCGATTGCGACTGCGATTCGAACTTGCATTTTCCAAAATGGTTTTTCTTGCAGACTTTACATTTGGGCTTCTCCCCTGTCTGCTGGGTATCCTTTCTAAACCCAGAACCCTTCTTGTGCTCAAAGTTCCCCTTTCGTTTCTTATCGGAGCGATGAGAATTCTCATCCTCCCGCTTTCGCTTACCTTCATCCGAAGCTTTGATAGACTTGTTTCTGATTGCATCAAGTGTGAGAGATAGAGACAGATCCACCACTGACCTGTATGTGGTAGGTCTGGATGCTTTCACATTTCCCTTGATTTCTGGAGCCAGACCTCCTACAAAACGTGCTATGCGCTTTGGTTCCGGTGTGACCAAATAAGGAACCAATCGGGACATGGTATTGAAGCTTGTAACATACGTCTGATAGTCCAAATTTTTCATGACCAGAGTCAAGAAGTCAGTCTCGATTTTCTCTACCTCATGCTGAGGACAGAAGTTTTCCTTGATCAGTGCAACAAATTGATCCCAAGACAAGTTATACAATGGAATCTTCCCTGTGGCTTGGACTAACGACCTCGACCAAGCCAAAGCTCACCTTTAAATGATTGGGAAAAAACTTCACAATATCCTGTTCCGCACAACCACTTATATCAACCACAGTTTCCATCTCATCAAGCCATGTCATACAGTCAATGGCTCCTTTTTCACCTATGAAGTCCCTTAACTCATGTGTCTTGGAAGGGGGCTTACTATGAGCCACAGATTGAGTCTTTGTACGAGTATTACTCGGTTCCTTGAACTGTCTGTCAATAGCTCTAGTAACAGCATTGTCTATCAATGCTTGAAGATCTGCACCAGCTACATTTATTCTGGTGGTGTCATTTCTCTCCCTTGGATGACTGTTAACCTCTTCAGATTTAGACATGTTGAAGCTTGATTGCTATAAAACAAATTGACAATAGTTTGTTCAGAGGTTTATTATGGAACCATCATTTTCGATGATTCATTAACCATGGTAAGCATAGACCATAGTGGTTAATTTATTATCAGGTTTATTTTAAAATTTACCTTATAATTAATCCCTGATATAAATTATTAAGGATATTAATGTTGGCACAAAAGACCTAGTCACGAGGACATGCCATGATCTTACAAGGTCGAGGCATTAAGGTTTGAACATAGTTCATCACCCTTCTTGACAGGGAGTCATAGACTACAACTGCCATTTGTCCTTAAAGGACAATAAATATGGCCCGCAGGCACTTCATCACTAATGGATGTTTAAATCATCAGGTAAGAAATTGGAAAAATCCAATATAAGGATGACTAGTGTGACTTTATCGAATCACATATGCCAAGAGTGCTAACACGTTCTCAGGTGTTAACAAGGATTTATTATCTTAAAAAGGTTTTACCATCATGGCCATGTCTAAAATGACATATGGGCTAGGTTGTACCTTTAAGATTTTCTTTCAATATTTAATGGCAGATCAATTGTAAATTGGAATGATGTTTTGATTTGCTTTATATGGTACATGCATATAATTACAAATAAAATTTTAAAATAAAACATTCCATAAATTGTCTTAAGAAGTACAATAGTTTGCCCTAAATGGACTTTAAAGAAATAACATTGTCCACGCAGGGACTAAAATAAGAAAAGACAAGTCAACGCAGGGACCAAATACATAAATAAAATGTCCACACGGGGACCTAATTGAAATAAAATTACAAAAAAAATAAATAAGGATTTTTAATAATCCCTCTTCTTCTTCCCCTTTATAAGGTTTCCCTTTAGTAGACCGAGGCGGCTCCTACGCTCCTCGTCTACCCTTTGTTCCACCTCGTGCAACCGTTGGAGGATTTCTTGCTGTTGCGGTGGTTGAATTTGTGGTGGCTGCGGCGGCTGCTGCTGCTGAGGTTGAGGAGGCGGTGGGTATTGATACCCATATGCTGGGTACCCAGTTGGGTACGTAGCTGGAAAGGGTCCAGGGTAGAGAGCATTGTAGTTTGCTGCCTCGAGGTACGGGTCAACAGCAGAGGCATTGTTGTAATTATAACCTAAATAAGCTTGCTGCTCGAACGGGTTGTACCTAGCTGCACCTGGGTAAGAAGGAATTGGGTTTTCATAACCCATGTGTGGTGCTGGTGTGACTGGTGCAGAGTCGATTTCAAAAACTGGGTTTGAAGGCCCCCATTTGCGGGTCTTCGTACAGCGGTGGGTAGTTGCTGTTGCTGGAGTGTTGGGGGGTGCTGAAATGGAAAACCCCACGCACGGACATCTGTTCACCTTTTCTTCGCCTTGGTGGTTCTGGAGGCAGTTGCTACTCTGGCGCTGGTGGTGGCGGTGGCGTGACCGCCTAAAAATGCGGGTCCTCAGAAGGGACCTGTTGGTGTGGTGGTGAGTTGCGGTGAGAGGGAGTATACTCCCACTTGTATGAAGCCCATCTTTCGGCCCAAATATCAGGGCCCCTGTAAGGGGAACCGTGGAAGGATGATCTGCTAGATATATCAATGGGATGCGTCGGCGTCCCAGTCGGTGGTAGCTCGGGATCTGGATCCTCGTCCGCCTCCATATCCTGCATCTTAGGATAATGATCAGCTAGTCCCAAAGGGTTTTGACCCTCTGGTTCTTCTATCTGGTTCCTCGGGTTGAACCGGCTTTGAAAATAATGGGTTGGGTTCTGGAAGGAGTGGTGTGAACCCGATCGTTGAAGAGGAATGTAAGAGTGGTGAGAATCGTTGGGCTCGTCCTCCTGCTGCGACCCAAAGGAATGATGATAGGACGGTAAGGAGCTGAGCGAGACAGAGCGTCTCGTAGGCTCGAGGTATGTCCTCCAGTCTTCGTGAGGACTTGATCCGAATGATGCGGATGGTGTACGCCGGTGAGATGGCCCGGCTTCATGGTCTTTCCTAGCAGTAATTGGAGCTTTTCCTCTTCCTCATCGGCCTCTCACTCTTGTTGGCATTTTTACTTTTGATCCTGTCAAAACAAAAGAAACAACAAAAGACAAAAACCAATTAAGATTAGGATTAATCCTAAGTCCTTTGCCTAGACTCGGAAGTCAAGGAAAGTGTAACTGTGTCATTGAGATTAAACACAAAAGGCTAGTGTTTAATTCACTCAATGTTGGATCTAATACCAACCTGTCACACCCCGATATTTTCACGTATTACCGGTGTGCCCGGTGGGGAGTATCGTGACGTAGTTGATATCATCATAGACAATTAATCACAGTTTAATGGACAACGAAAGTCTAAAAGTAATAATACAAACCGAACTGAAAAGTATAATATAATATTATACAAACGGTCGATAATGGATCCACGGGCGGATCTAATACAAAAATTAAATATTGTTCAACAGACTTTAAGTATTAAAAGCTTGCAAGACTCTTTATTTAATACTTAGGAGTTTCCAGCCCATTTCGTGTAGTACCTGCACTTAATCTTTTTGAAAAATACGTCAGTTTACACTGGTAAATACAATTAACTGACTCTTTTGAAAACATTTAAGAAAATTGATTTAAATGCACAAGGTACAAATATTCTATTATAACTTGCGACAATTATTTAAAATAATCTTGTATACAGATTTATATGTTTGTCGTACGTTCGGAGCCCGGGTTAGAAGTGTCGGGTTAAGATTAATAGACACACCACTAGTATAAACCCACAAGAAGTTTCCTCACGAGTGAGATATCGTTTTACATACGCAACTGTCAGGTGTATGCCTACACCCCGTGCTTAAGTCGTGGCCATTTCAAATGAATGAGCCGAGGATATCCAGGACACAATCATATTAACCCCCAAATGCTTTGTATCAAACAAGACAGATTAAAATGGGTTATCTCAATGATTTAACCACTAATCGATTAAATATTCATTACCCGACCAAGCGGTAATAATTTACCGTATCCCAAGCCCGTATAAGGGAAAATAAGTTAAAAGTATTTACCTGAGCTAAATGTAAATTAAACTCATCCGTATATTCTAATCAGTAAGTGCAGGGAGCTTTTACTGGGCTCCTAATCTGGAATGAAGGTTTTAATAACCTATTAGATTCCTAACGGGTCTTATTTAAGTTATAACTTTGACCGGTTAATTTTAAAGGAAAGTTTACGATACGAAACGCAAGATTAAGCGAGGACCGGATTGGAATGTGATTTAGACCCGACAAGTATGAAGACTTATGTATAATGGTTAAACTAAATACATTCTGGATTTTGAAGTAAAAATGATAAGGTTTGACCCGTTTCGGCTAATTTATGCAAACTAGTTATATAAACTGTACCTAATGCGTATATGCATAACGGGTAACCGGTTGAGTCATATACTAGTTCCATGAGTTACTATGCTTAAAATATCTTGTGATATAAGTAGGATATCTTCCATTATGCCCAAAACGAATTTAAAACCAATTTAAGCCCCGAAAGGGTATTGTGGTCATTTTAAAGCTTATAAAAGAGGTTTAATAGCAAACTGAGATTCTGGTCTAAAATTTTCAGTAAAAATAATTATTTTATGTTGTTATATCAGCAAGATATCATACATATGTGTGTTCAATCATTTATGGCCAAACTATGCACCGTAGGGGCATTTTGGTCATTTCACATATGCTTTTAAGGTTAAATTCAGAAATCTGAGTTCAAGACTTATACTTACTATTAAAGTATAAAAATTTATTTATAAAATCAGTAGGTAACAAGTCTTAGGCGTTAAATACGGTTTTAAACCAAACTATGCGCTTAATATGCGTAAAAGTCGGTATTTGACGATATTTGAAGTGTTTATAAAATTTTGAAGTTTTGATCAGTCTCTGATGCTTAAAATGTTTTATTTAACAGATGCTATCAGTAGAAAAAGGTTTGGTATTCATATCATATGTTAAACTCATTTTATTTAACAAAAGGGCATTATCGTCAATTACCGAATTTATGCTAGAACTCTATGCTATGGTTAGTAGAAAATTTGACAAAAATTTCTAAAAATCCCTAAATATTATATCATAATAGTGGGTGGCAAGTTTGGTGCCAAAAATTGGGTTTAAATATGATTTATGCCGAAAATACAATTTAATTAACAAAAAGCTTTTGTTTTACGATATCTTGCATAACTTTTATTTTAGACCAGGAACTGATGTCAAATTTTTAGGACATACTTATATATCAGTAATAAAACTGTTTATCCTCTCACATTTTCAAAAATCTTGTTTTTATATCAAAAGGGCAAAATGGTCAATTTTAAGCATTTAACGGAAACATGCAATGAACTAAGATTTCTATGGAACCGTACAGTATAACCTCAGTGGGTTATACCAACATGTAATGTGGTCCCAAAGGAACCCTAAGGCATAACTAAACTAAACTAAATCGGGTCAGAACTGAAAGTCAAAGCATAAGTCTACTTTTGCGACTTTCGGTTGCGAACCGAGCCTAATACTCAGAATTGTCGGGTTGAACATGCCTAAACATGTTCTTATATTATTTACCAAGTTTTTTAAGTGATAAAATGTATTTTATAGCTTCTACATTATCAGTTATGTGTTCTTTTGTAAAACCTGTCTCGTTTGACTTTTCTGTTAAGTAGTTTGACCCGACAAATGACTGAGATAACGTGATAATTAGAAGGTGCCCTTTTAAGGGTTTATCACCTACTTAATTACCAACACATAGCCACTTTCAATTATAATAATGGTTGGACCGTTAGTGATTAATCACAAAGTCAAAGCATCATTATGATAACTTTGACTTTCAGTCATTAAGCTAATAAAACATTAACTATAGAAGCTACGAACGCTTACACAAGGTCCTAGAACAAAGATGGAACTAAGGAGGGCTTCCTTCTTGATCAGGAATCCCAGAGAATGATTCAAAGAGCTCAAACAAGAGAAAGTGATGAAAATTTGATGTGAGCAAAGAGTATGGCAGCCAATGCCCCAATTTATACTGCAAATGACTCTCACAAGATCATCACATGTGTTCTATGATGAATTCAGATGTTAACATGTGTCCTTGGTGGTATTAAAAACCAGCAAACAGTCCCTAGATTCGAGTGAAAGCTGAAATGAGTAAAGAAACATGCAGAACCTGCACCTGTGCATGGCTGCTGTGAATTTTAAGCCGTCGCGTCGTGCGATGGAATGGGAATTTAGTTGTGGCGCAGCGCCACACCTATGGGGACCAGTCATTCAAGTTTCAAACCTGGTAGATTCAGTCCCTGGACCTTTAAAACCTCATAACTTCAATTTTAAGCACTTTTAACCCATGAAATTTATATTTGGATGATCTTTAGGATATAACCAAACATCGTTAGGTCCGGTTTCATTAAACGATAACCGAAAACACAAGTTTTGCCTTGTTGACGCTTTTAACCCTTTATTTACGAAAGTTAATCTATTTAATATCAAACGATATCGAAACCTCGTGAATTTTTCGTCACGTGATCTTGAGAGTATAATTAATCATTACAAAGCTCCGGGTTTGTTAAAAGGTCACTCAGAGGTATTAATTTAACATGTGGACACATTTAACCCTCGCGTCTTGTAAACTTTCACTTTCTTTCACAAATGGCTTCATACGTTTCCCAATTCTTTCGTTTAAGAGTATGAACATCATATAGGCTTGTTGAAAGGCAAAATTTTCAAATGTTAATACTTTGGATCCTTTCACACATATCTTTTCCTTGTTTTACAACTTTAGTCCCTCGAAATCAATTCTTTACACGTTTAAAGCTTATGACACGTGTCGTTACTACATTGGACATGATTTTGCGAGGTGTTACAATATTTCCTGATCATATGGTCAGGAGTGGACACAAGGTGAGGTACGATAAAGCTCAATTGTTTAAAGCGAGTGGTATAGCCAAGATTGTCGTCACCAACCTGTTTGAAAGTCCAAAACTCTTCTTCGAGCTTCTACTGCTCGTGAGTAGGGCAGAACGCGGTCATCATCAATTCCTTAACTTCAGACCAGGGTAAGGCATATGATTCTTCATTGGAATGAATGTTATTTGTCCACCACTCTAGGGCTCTAGCTTGAAAGACGCCAATAGCACTGCGAGTCTTGAGGTTTTCAGGGCATTCACTGTTAATAAATGTAACCTCGATGCTGTCAAACCACTCAAGCATCGCTGTCACACCATCATTTCCAGTGAAGGATTTTGGGTAAAAGGTTGAGAAGTGCTTGAAATTAAAGGAAACGGGTTTGGGTTGGTCAGCCCTAGAATCGACTAGGGAGTTAGGGGTAGAGATTGTGTTGATCTTGCTAACAATCTCAGGAATCACATGAGCCATTTGAGTTGTCATAAATGCCAACATCTTCTTCTTGGAACCAGTCTTGGACCTCTGGGTCGAGTTTGAAAGACAGCTAGAAGACATCTAGAGATTCAAAAACATTGAAATGAATGAGACTTGATCATAATGTTTTGTTTAAAGAAATTTGTTTTCATGAATGCATCACATAGCACATAATATTCAAATAATTTCACATAGCATAACAAGAATTTCACATAGTGTAACAAGAATAATGAAAGCATTGTAAATTTAATTTGTTCACGAGAGATTATTATTGTTCTGGATTGCAAGGATAGTGCGCTTCGTGTCTCCAACGTTGAAATGAAATAGCGTACAAATGCAAAACACATTGAAATTGAGATAGCATAAAAGAGATTTAACATAAAAATCGGATTGTTACGGAACGTGACTAAGACTATTCCAAAGTAAATCGAAATACTTTCGAGTTAGGGAAACGTGCTTTGGCCTAAAAGACAAATACTCTTGTCGAGAAGCAATTAACGGTATTTGTCCTTCCAGTTACTACACATCCCTAGTCGATTTGGGGAAATCGAAACTTTGGCGAGATTGTCAAAGAGTGGGACTAGTTATCAAGATGCGGGTTTCACCCTAACTTGGTAACATCGTACCCTATTTTGGTTGGTACTTATCAAACGATAAGGGTCCACTTGAATATGAAGTGGAAATTTCCATCAAGATATGGATGTCACTCCAAACTTGAGGGTAAATTTCATGCAAGATATCAAGTATAGCTGAATGAAAGTCATCACCAAATGTGGGAAACACCCCTATTTTGGTGAGTCGTTTCGATTGTGGGATACGAGTTTCTTCACCAAGCCTCCAAGTGTGTATTGTGTTAGCCTTAGGAAAGGCATGTATATTAAATGTGACAACCCAGACTTCCAAGGTTCTTCTTGTACGTATCACTTCTATTCAATTTCATCATACGTTCATTATGTGTGCTTACTTTAGGTGTGTGTTATAATTGAATGAGCTAAATGAATGAATAAAAGTTGTTTAGTAGTTATGTTTCACAAATATTATCCACACATGTCGCACACCCTCACTGGCCGCACACTTAATGTGATTGTGAGTGGGTTTCCTTAAGGCCGAGCCCAAACCAAAGCACAAACTGAGTCCAACCCACTTGTCTCGAACACCCCCCCACATATGGTCTCATAATATAGTTTTGTCATAAATAACAAACCCTAGCACACTCTTAATCTCTCTTTCGGATTGACGGCCATCCAACTTGTATCACAGCTCTCATTCTTACGAAGCATTATCCCTCCCATCCTAGTGATCGATAAGCAGGTTCATCATTCTCGATTGTGTTTAAATTCGTGATTACATGACGAGTTATGTTAGTTTATATAAGATTTCAAACATGATTAGGGTTTCATCTACAAACTGAGTTGATTAAGGTTTGTTGGTGCATATGTCTATCGACTTCGTCTTGTATCAAGTCTTGTATTAGAATTGTTAGATCAGGACACGTTGTACGAGAAAATAGGAGATGTGTGATGATAGTTAATTTCGCACAAAATAGCAGTGCTATTTCGCACGAAATAACAGTTTGCTATTTCGCACGAAATAGCATTTGCCAATTCCGTGCGAAATACCAACACCTATAAATAGGGGAGCTTCCATCTCATTTGTAACACTCATGTTTCCAGTACTGAAGTGCTGCCGACGTATCTACTTATCTGTAAACGTGTTATATCAATAAAACAAGACATTTAAGTGTGATTCAAGCTGTTACAAAGTCTAATCAATGAATTCCGCCTCTGATTAGACTGAGAACTCTTCTGATAGACACGTTTGGGTCACAGAACGATCCTACAAGTGGTATAAGATCTCAGGAGGAAGAGTTCTTACCATTTCAGCTGAAAAATCTGACTTCTACACCTTCTTTTCAAAATTGACCGTGAAATCTTGGTTAAAATGGATTGAATTTCAAAAATATCATGTGAAACAGTGTTTTAATGAATCCTTGAAAGAATTGGACTTAAATTCGATCTAAAAGTGATAAAATTGATAATTTCGCTTGAAAATGGTTTCGGATTAAGTGACGTCAGCAGTCTTTCGCACGAAATTGGCAATTGATTTCGCTTGAAATTGCTATTTCGTTTGAAAATTACAGTTTATTTCGCACGAAATTACTTCAGTTTTGTAATTTCGCACGAAATCAGGGTATTCCGCATCAAAAAGTGTTTTCGCTTGAATCGGTATTTCGTGTGAAAGTTGATCTCGTTTGAAAACGATATTTCGTACCAAAGTAGTAATTTCGTTTGAGTCTGATCATTTCGCACCAAGTGTTTTTGTTTGAACTCTTATTTCGTGTGAACTTTCATTGTTATTTGAACTTTGTTGACTTTGTGATACAGATTACTGAATCATGGAAGAGGAATTCTACAATGCATTTGCTACACCAGTTGCTCCTGTTACAGCTGCTGAAACTCTTTACAGTGAGAATGAGACGGGAACTTATCAAAAACCGTCGAAGCTTATGTACATTGAAGATTTTAGAGGATGGCAAAATAGGTTTGAAAACTGGGTGAAAGCTTATAAGTTTGACGCATGGTGTTCATTAGAGAAAGATTACGAGAAACTGAAAAATGAACGTGGGATTGAAAAAGCTTCCTGTGACTATTCAGATGTTGAAAAATTGAAATATACAAGTGAAAAAATGATGATCAGTATTCTTCAACAAGCAGTTAAAGAAGATATCTTTGTTTTACTTCAACATAATGGTACTGCAAGATCAATTTGGACTGCATTAATTCAAAAGTTCAAGGGAAGCGCAGATATGATAAAGAACAAAAAGGCTTTATTAAAGAAATCATTTGATATGTTTGTAGCTTTTGAAAATGAAACAAAAAAAATGACCATTGATAGATATTATCATCTGGTTTTGGAAATGGGAAGATTGGACATAAAGAAAGACGACGATGAATGGGTTGATAAACTAGCCGATGCATTACCACAGCAGAAATGGGGAACTTATTTGTTGATCCTAAAACACATGAGAAAATCTGAAAATATGAATCTGCCACAGTTTATTCAGAAGATTGACGAGCATGAGTTGGATATCCAGAAAACGGCCATCATGACTAATCCAAATGCTCAACAAGATGTCAGTTTATATTACAGAGGAAACAAATTTGAAGTTACTCCAAGCCCAAAGATTCAAACTGGTTTCAGTGCTGATAGTTCTTCTGGAACAAAGGGAAGTATTGTGACTCAAAGTGGTGGACCTTCGTCTTCGTATTCAAGCTTTGATCCAAATTTTACAACACCAAATCCTCAACGACAGAAATCTACAAATCTGCAGTGCAACGTTACCTTGAACATTCAAAATGGTCAAAATCTTTCTCCAGAAATAGCTAAGCAACACATGGCATCACTTGTTATGTTGGAATCATATGAAAGCTTGATTGCTGGAATAATTGGAAATCCGATGCTTACCAAAGAGGATTATGACCAGATTGATGCTGAGGAACTTGAGTTGATGGATGTAAAGTGGTGTTTAGCCAGTGCTGTTCGAAGGGCAGAAAAGTTTCAACAAATCACCGGAAGAGATGAGTTTAGTGAGATGTCTAAATCTCCGATAGGGTTTGACAAATCAAAGGTTACGTGTTTTCGTTGTCGAGAAAAAGGTCATTTTAAGCGTGAGTGCAAAAACAAAGAAGCAAATGCAAGACAAGATCAGTCTGGAAAAAACAATTATTATCAAAAGTCAATTTTTCATCAGCTTGCTCAACAACCATCATCATCCCATGCCACTGAAGTTGAGAAAAAGAAAGCTTATCTTGTTAATCAAGATGATGAAAAAGTGGCAAAGGTATTTAGCTGGGACAAATACATTCCGGGTGGTTCAGGTCTTATTGCTCAAATCTTGGAAGCAGAGTCAGTCAAATTTCAGTAAAAATGAATACCGATTTTTCCAGATTTTGGAAGTGATGTAGATACTGATGATGAAGAAGAATACATTAATAAAGCTATAAAAGGTCTAGATCCTGATAGTTTTAATTTGTTTTTTGCAGATAAAGTTGAGATGCTGAATGACAAGAAGATTGCCAGATTGAAGAGAGAACTGGAAGTAAGAAGAATAGCTGATGAAAAGGCAAAGATGGAAGCTGAAGAAGCAAATGTTGAGCCAGTAATTGAGAAGGTGATAGAAAAAATCGTTGAAGTGGAGAAAGTGGTAGAGAAAATTGTTGAGGTCGAAAAAATAGTCGAAGTTGAGAAAATCGTTGAAGTAGAAAAAATTGTTGAAGTTGAGAAGATTGTCGAGGTTGAAAAGATAGTTGAGGACATTAAACCTTGTCTGAAATGTTTAAAATCTTGCAAAGATTGTGATGAGAAGGATAAGAAGATTGTTGAATTAGAAAAGATGAAAGAAAATTTATTGTCTGATGTGAAGTATGTGAAGGAATCTTATGACGTGCTGAACAGAACAGTTGATGGTTTGAAAAAGACAAATTCAGAAGTTGATGCTGCTATGACAATGATGAGTTCAACATTAATGAAAAAGCAAAAGGTCATCAATGAGTATATTGAAGACTGTGCAAAGCTGAAGCAGGATTTGGAACTCGAAAAAATTGAGAGTGAAAGAATCAAAAGATTGTTGTTGAGTTATACAACTTGTGATTATTTGATTGATCGAGTTTATCCTACTGTTGCAGGTCTTGAAGCTTTCCAAGATAAAGAAAAGGAAGAGGATACTGGTAAGAAACAGAGTGTCAAATATAACAAGTGTCTGCCCCTGATTTGGAATAGTTATTCTCCCAGAAAACCAAATGAGTAACGTTTAAATAAGGCTCTCAACATCAAGTTAAAGTCTGAAACCATTGATGAGTTACCAGATAACATTGATGTCACATTCACAGCGTCTGACACTGATCATGAGTCTGAGTTGTTAAAGAAAGTGGTCGATCAGGTGTTGGATATGGATGAAGAGTCAAAGTCAGAGTCTAAATCTAAAAGTTTGAGTTCATCAGAAAAAAGTCCGAGTTCACCAGTAAAAAGGGTTTACAATAAAGAATTCATGTTATCAAAATCTAATTTGAATGACGGACCAATCAAAGTGGCATATACTTTGAATGATTCAGACAAACTATATTCTGATGAGAAATTTCCAATAAGAGGTGTTAAACCAGAAATTATAAAAAAAAGGTTTTCAAACTAATAGAAATTAATATTTCTGAAATAAAAGATGAAAATCTTTCTGAAAAACCTAAACCTTACACCTCAAGAGTTCAACAAAGGTTAAATAAGAAAAAGGGTTACAGTTCTGGTTATGGTTTTCAAAAGAAATCAAACCATAACAGTAATTTCAAAAAGAAAGGTCTTGGTTTCATTTCTCCAGAAAATTATAAAAATGAGAAAGATTATAAATCAAAAACTAAATTTGTTTCAGGCACAAGTTCAGTGGAAGAAGAGAAGAAATCTTTCTGGAGACAGTCAAATCAAGAGTTTCTTGCTGAGAAGAAAAAGAATATGATGATGAGAACTGAGCAAAGAGTTGAGAGAATAACGTGTTTCAAATGTCACAAGATTGGACACATTGCTTGGAATTGCCAACAGTCTAACGACACAAAACAGGGAGTTTCTTTTAACTCAAGATTGGAAGAAATACATGTTAATGGAAAGAAACAACCAACTGAGAAATCTAAAGTGTTTAAAAATTTGACTTTTGAAACTGGTGATGTTTCAAAACATTTTTACAAAAGAAAAGTTGATTTGAACAAACAGAGATGGGTTGTAAAATCTGAGAGTAGTTCTAACAATGGATCTGATTCCATAAAATCAGAGGAGTCATCTGTTGAGAAAAAGAATGAGAATTCCGTTCCAGAGTTGAACGATGAAAACTTTCCATCACTGTCAAAGGAAAATCTGAAATCAAAAGGTAGGTTTGAAATTTCAGATCAATTCTTTATTGGTAAGAAAGAATTTGATGCTGAAAAGGTATTTAATGAAAATGTCAAACACATCTTTGGAAAGATGGTTGATGGGAAGGTTAAAGGTGCCAAATAATTTTACAGATCAAAAGGAGGTTGGGATAGAATTGAATCAAAATCACCCAAGGCTGGTCAGGCTTGGGTGACTGCATTTTCAAACTAAAATTCTGACTAGCCAGAGCTCCCAAGTGGGTAATCGTGGAGCATGAATCAGCATCATTCTTGAAAAAATGTTTTTGTGAATCATTTAAAAAAATTGTTAAAATTCTTCAGGTTGTGGAATTGCTGGAGCTCCCAGGTTGGTAAGAATGGAGCAGGAATTGGCATTTTTTTTGAGAAATTCACTTCGGTGATATTTCGACCTACAAGATTAATCAGGGACATTAAGTTGTACTTGATTTATCTTTCTTACAAGTGGTATTGTTGATAGAACCTAAAAATGTTAAATTTTTCAAATGGTTGAGAAAAACAAAGTGATGAATGAATCCCCAATCTTACAAATGGTAAAATCAACAAAACTTATTTTCCGTTAAAACCATTTTTGATTAAAACAAACTTAAGTGTTTTGAAATCATAATGGGAAAATAATTTGTTGTCAGGGGGAGTTCTGATTGTTTATGCCAAGTGGATTGCGATTTGAAATGATTTGATATCAGTTGTCATTTTCCTTGTACAGTTTGTTTTCAAATTTCTTTAAATGATTTTGAATTTTAGGGGGAGTAAGACTTTTCAGAAAATCCAAAAACATGATAAAATCAAAAAATGAGTTTTGTGGTATAAAAGAGGAAATGATAGTTCATTAGTGGACTATCACGGCAAGCTAAAGAATTGGAAAGTTATAATGTGATAAACGATCTCACTGATGATGTGCCAGTAGGTTTTTGCACATTTAGTAGATTGTATCGAGATATAAACCTAAATTTCAAACTTTCTTATATCGTGGGGAACATCTCTCGGATATATGGGTAACCCCCGAAATCTTGTTTGAAGGACCCCTCTTTCTGAGATACTAGGTCTTTATGTTTAGTGATATCTGGGGTATTATCCTGGGACTTCTGATTTTGCGGAAGAAATGGCCTAGTCCCCGTATAATACTTTTTGCTTGCTTGAAATATAGCACCACCCTCAGCATAAAAAATGATGAAACATGAAAATGCTAATCATGTGTTGTTGAAGAAAAGATTCTCTAAAGGGAACACACCAAAAGTCGAAGCCATCATCTCTCTGATTTTGCGGAAGCAATAGCCTGAGCTCTCATGGCCCTCGCATTTAACCCTTTACAGATATCATCTAGGTATACTCACATGTAAGACTGAATATTGGGATCTGGATACGGGAGTATATTCTGAGGTGGGACATGCAAATAAGTTTAAGTCTCTAAAACATTAATATCGTATCTCGAAACAGTGAACTTTGTGTGAAAAATTAAGAGGATCAGTATACTGACAATCTAAGTAAATTGTTTAGAACTTAAAATGTTTAAAGCTTAACGGTGTTGGTGATTTGTCTCATAAACTGATATGACCCTCTTACACAAACTCACAAAAATATTGTTTGTATATATTTCTTTACTGTTTTCATTAAAATAAAAAAACCAAAAAGATTTTCGGAGTGTTTTAGCATAATTTTTGAAAAATACAAAAAGATTTTAGACAACTGATGTTGAAGAGCTGATTTTAAAAATTCCGAGTGCTGAACATGATGATTTGGTTTGGGAAGAATTTGTTAGAAAATGATGTTTTTCTTACATAAGGTCATCAGAGATTTTAAATGTTAAGTCATTTTGAATGATTGTTTCTACAAGTGGTAAGCACAGTTTAAATTTGTCAAATTTTAAATTTGTGAAATTTACTTTGAGGTAGAGAATGTGCAAGTTATGGCTATGAGAGAGCCAGGTTGCGATTCTAACAACTTGTTAAAGTCAGACTACGATCCCAGCACAACTTAAGGGGGAGTCAGTTAGCAAAAAGAAGTCGCAAGATCCAGATTTAATTCCTGAAGATCACGCCAGTTGCTAATGTTGACAAGCTAGCAGAATCAAGAGATCTGATCAAGAGAAGATAGAGTCAGTTTGAGATTCTGGGCAAGAGAGATAAAGATTGAGGATGCTTACACTGTCAGATATTTTGGAAGAGCCCAAAGATTGTTCAAGGCTGAAGATTGTGAAGACTCAACACTTCAGACTTGTCAACATCCGAGGGGGAGTCTGTTGGTGCATACGTCTGTCGACTTCTGTAACACCCCAAAAACGGATTTGGTAATCAAAACACGTTAATACTAAAAGACGGCTAAAGAACCGTTAGTGGTAAATATTAAGCCAGAAAATATTAGGATTTATATAACTAAATCTAATATTTAATAAAAAGAGAAAAAGAATGCGTTTGGGAAATAAAGTTTATAGAAGGCCCGAGTTAACGGGACTTAAACTAAACTTAGTCATAGATTCCCAAAACCCACTAATTTAATTAGGAATGTTTAACCTAGTTAATAAGTGGGGAATATTGTTAGAAATAAGTAGGTTGTGCCCTACTTAATTAACTAACCAAATTAGAGGGGCCAATTTTGTTAAAATTGAAACTTATATTATTGGTTTTAATTAAAAACAAAACCAAACACCTCAAAAGAGATGTCTGGTCGAACAAGAACACAGGGGGCGACACAGGCTCCCCACCAAACCCTTGTGCATGTCAAACTTGATCAAATTGAAGGTTCAAATCAGCTCCAAATCGAATTTCAAGCACAAATTCGTGAACACCTAGTTGAAAGGATCACAAGGTATGTAAAATTGTGATGTTTTGATCCATCTTAAATTCTAGGTTATTTGTAAGAAACTGAAATTGAGCTTGATTATGTCATGCATGGATGAATCTTGAAGTAATATGATGTCTAGGAGTAAACCCTAGTCAATAACATGTTGGATTATTGGATAATCTATGAAATTCATGATGATCCATTGATAAGTTAAATGGGTTTTGTAAATTTAGATGAACACTCGGATTAGGGTGTTAAATTGATGAATATTGGTTGCTATGATATAAGTTCTTGATGTAGTTCATGAACACTAGACATAGAGGTTTGATTTTGATGTAAATCTTGGTGAAAATAATTAGTTATGAACTAGTTAGTAAATATGTAAAATCATGCACATTAGGTGTTTGTTAAAATGCCTAAATGAGAATTAAAGTGTTGAAATTTAGAGTGAAAACGCGTATTCGAATGATATGGCAATTACGCGTGATGTGAAGTGATAAGGGTTCTAAATACTATGTTGATTTAGACTAAATGTTGTAAACCATGTGATAGAAAGTAGTTAACTTTGAATAAATTAAGTTGACTAAGCATGAAGTCGAACAGTAGCATTGACATAGAAAATAAGTGAGGTGGAATAGTCATGATTGTTAATGACTAATTTAACCGCCTTGTAAATGATTGACAATAGTTTGGCGCGTAACAAGCTAGGTGAAAGCTTGGAGGAGGGAGCGGGTCAAACGGAGGAAGTACGGAAAGAAAAGCGTGGCTTGGATGCGAGGTAAGTGTAATTTACACACTTATGTAGAATACTCGTTTATTTGATACATTGTAAACGTGATAACGATACTATTGAAAATATGGATTTTTGTTAAGATTATCTTGTAGTGTAATCTAATAATGAAGGGAAAAGGGCAAAAATGGAAATTGGTCAAGTGTCGACTAATGTAAATCAAGGTTAAAAGGATACCCATGGCGTAAGCCGAAATGGGTTGAAATGGTAAGAAAGGAGTTTAAAAGAAAAAGGGTATGATAATAAAATCCGGGATGGGATGGATGTATGAATTGGAAATCAAGAGCGATGTTTTTGATTAAATAGATAAAGTTGGGCATATAGTCCAAACGGGTCGAATGGTGGTGATAACACCATTTGACAATATCGACTAATGTGGTTGTCAAGTCTTATGTTAACAGGACCGTTTAGCAAATCGGATAATTTCGTCACCATTGATTGTGCGATAATGAAAACGAGGTATAAAACGGGTCATACTTTGACCCGAGCCAGGTACGTATAACTAAGCTTTTTGGTTAAACATACAATTTTGATCAAAATATTTAGCGAAAGTCCTTCGTCGTGAAGTGAGGGACTAAAGTTGACCAAAACACCCTTGAAGGGTATATTGGGCAACCGACTCATAGAGGTCGTTTAAGAACTTGCATAAAGATTATGGAATCATTAGACATGAACAAGGTCATAGGAATGCACATTCGCGGGTCAAATGCTCAAAAATGGTCATTTTAGTAAAATGACCAAGCGATGGGTAAAATTTGGGAAAAAGGGGTTCATTATGATAAATCCACCACAAAATAGTTGTGGTGGAATAATTGTAGTTAATTAGATATGGAACTTTTGTAGCGACAAAATAAAGACACAAGTTCTAGACTAAAATGCATAAATACCCTTAACGGGTCAAAATATGCATTTAAGCGTAAACGGGATTTTATTACTTAAGAAACCCGTGATTTGAGATTAATATAATAGGAGATATTGAAATAATGAATTTCATGAGTTTAACGATCAAATAAACTTGTTGGTGTGATAAAATTTTGAACGGGTCAATATTTGGTAAAAAGGGTAGTAAGCCGAAGACTTAAAAGTCAGAAATTTTGTTAATCCGGATGTTGGGTTTTAACTCCATAAGATGGAGAATTAAATTACGGACGCGTAGGAAAAAGAATCGGGTAAAACGGATAAAAAACGAGAGAGTTATGCTCGTTTCCGTGAAATCGGGTTGAGCTGGTTATGTACAGCAACTGTTAAAGAAGCATTCTGCTGAAAAGGGGGCTAGGCGTCACGCGAGGCCCCCAATTCCGGAAAAATGTTATTTTTTTGTTTGTTTGACCCATGGAACTTGTTTAAACTTATTATTTAACTATCAAAACTAACTTTTAAGTTGGTTTTGATCATAGGTGAATGCCAAGAGTGCACGGATGAAGATCAAGCTCGATGAGGAACCGAACACGATAAAGTTAAAAGCTTCCGCACGGCGTTTCGTCATCACTTTTAAACGACGAACTTATTTATATTATGTTGAAAACTTTTAAATTGTAAAAGTTTTAGATTACTCGTATTTTCTAAGGATACTTAATCGTAATTACATGTTTATTTTCGTTATTTATACGAAAACCTTTAAAATAATAACAAGGGTGTTACAAGTTGGTAATCAGAGCTCATGGTTAAAGAGTAAAGTGTGTTCGGTTCGAGGCTTGATCGCAAATCCGGTAAGTACATGTATGTTAATAGTTTAGCATGCTAAAGTGTTGTAAACAACACATAGGGCTATCGTGTGATACACGTTACCCCAATTGAAATGATTGATATAGTTGACGAAAATACGCGCGTTGACGCGTATAGTAGAAAAAGCCTTGTATTATAATACGGGCGATTATTGATGTTGATGTTACTAACTTTTGTGAATGTTTTAATTGAGGACACTCGCGTTTGAAGACGACGAGAGTCAAACGAATTGTGGATATGATGATGGAACAGTCCGAGATATGACAAGAAGAGCATGCTCATCAAGGACCTAAATCGCGTAATGGTCGCGAACAAGGCTAATGGAAAGAAAAGCCCGTTAGGGCAAGCATTTACCAGGTACACGTTTAAATTATTGCATGAATATAAACATGCAACCAATACGTAGAAACTGATAGTTGCAGATTTAGATTGAAAACTTGGACAAACCTGAATAGAATACCTATCCAGGATATTGTTTCCAAGAGAAATAAATAGAGGTATTACTTACATAGGGCGTGATGTGAAAACTATAAAAAGGTCATGAGTGTCATGTCTTAATCGCTTACTCTGGCCAAGTAAGTAGTGGCATATGATACCATGAACTTCTTATAGCGGACACATTCACATCCGATGTAGTAAGGACGGGGTGAATGGGACAAATTAAAAAGTACCCAAATGAAACAAATGAACAAAATAGTTGAAAATAATGTAAACGCATAGCCGGGTGACGGAAGCGTATTACATTAGGATAATGAGCCCGATAGAAGGGACAAGGATTAATGTAAATGATGATATAAATGAATGATCAAAAGAAAATTCACGAAAATAAGTCATCTTGGACGAAAGGGCCATGGTTAACAAAACGGGCAAGTAAAACCAGAGTATAGATGACCGCCGGGTCATAAAAACAAAGTTGTTGCCCACACGAAAAAGATAATCAAGGTTGTTAGCTTTAGTCGTAGTAAAGCAAGGATAATGATGATAATCGTCACTCATAATTAATGAGGCTGCCAATGGTGGTCACGTAAAGAATAAAAGACATGGTCGAATAAAAGCGACGGATTTCGCTAAGATGACCAAGTAAATCGAAACAAAGTCTTAATGCATACCGGAAGGGGGTGCAATGATAACGACTTCGGTAAAACACCCGGTTGATGGGTAAGGAATTAAACGCATGCGTAGACTGAGAAACAGGAACGCGAAATAGAAAGTCAAAAGACTCGGAATATGAGTCATGACTAAAAGATGACAAGACTTTTCACAAACATAAATTTTGGTAATTATGTTCAACCATTTCAAAGTTGGACGGGTCAAATAAAGAATGAAGTTTGACATTCATAAGTGATGAAAATTCACCCAAAATGAGTCAAACGAGTCAATTAAGTAATAACGCTTAATATAATAGGAAAACGCAAACCGGTGAAACCGGAAAGCTAAAAACAATAAGATAGAAGGACCCGGGTAATGGGTTGTAAAGGAGTATAAGTATGAACCGGGTAACGGTAAGCATAGGACAAACCGACGTGTAAATGACGTTAGAAGTCGTAAAGTCGGAAAAGATAGTCCGAAAGTAAACAAATGAAACCTTAGACTACGGTCAAGGTCAACTAAAGTTCAAAAGCAAAATTTAATGACTCCAAACATAACAAAGGATGCTTTAAAGCTATATATGTATAAATAGACAATTGAATAAAGACTAGAATAAAAGATGATCTACGGGATCATCATGACCTACGAGATATTAATTAGTGTAAAGGTCTACGGGGCTAAAATGACCCACGGGTCATGAATTGAAGCAAAAGGATCATAAGGGCCTCGTCTTAAAGAGATGAAAGCTTAAGGAAATAGCCTACGAGGTTAAGTGAAGGAACCTACGGGTCAATAGTGTAAGGTGAGGGAACTAGTTACGATTCCCCGCGTAAAACGAGAACGGAAAACAATAAATTATGAGTTGTCAATTTCCTTAATATGAGTAATTGACATAGTTAAAGAGAAAAAGGTTAGACTAAAATTCAGTTTTAGTAAGAAATAACATTTTTACAAATATAAATTCTGATAGGAATTTGAATAGTAAGCATGAAAGATTCAAGTTTTGACACTAATAGGCGCAAGACGATATATTCGAAAAGTGATGTTTTCGAAAATGAAAGGTTCATATAAGAGTAAAATGCACGGATAGTCCCTATGGTTTGGTAAAATAACATCTATAGTCTCAAACTTTTTGAAATTACATCGGTGGTCCCTGTGGTTTCACAGTTTGTTACTCGGATAGTCCCTGGAGTGGATGTCCGTTAGTTTTCACTGTTAACTCCATGTAAAATGACCAAAATACTCTTAGTATTAAATTAAAACACATTAAAATATTATTTATAAATAACAAAACAAATATTATTTAAAAATAATCTTTCTAAATTGTAGTCATTGACCAAACCAGCCAGCAGGTCAATATGTTACTTTACATCTAATTTCCAACTCATACAGTACCAGTTTCATTACAGCATATTCATCTTTTACAGTCCATAAACTATAAAAAAGATGGTGCTCAACAGTAAGTTAATCAACATCCAAAATCAAGATTCCATCACCATAGCCACCCACCTCCACCCACACCCACACCCACCGCCTCCACCTAAACCTAACCCCTCCAACCCTTAACTTGTCACAGAACACCACCACAGTCACCACAGCCACCATCTGAACCACCACCATCATCATCATCTTTCTCCGCCGTCAACACACCTATCGTTGCCACCACCGTCATCAACAACCATCATCAAACCCAACCAATAAAACCCCAAATCAGTTCTAAATATTCAAATTCAACTCAAAACTCAAAACCCTAAGAGGCGATATGTACCTTAATCGACTGATGTTGATGGAGGAGGGAGTTGAAGTGGCAGAGTTACAGTGGTGGTGAGTGAGTTACAATGTCGGAGATGGAGGAGTTACAGTGGCGGAGTCAAGTGGTGGTGAGTGACCTTTTCTAGGACCTTTTCTGTGTCTCTCTCTCTCTCTCTGATTGACTTTTTTTGGGATGGAGGAGGGAGTTACAATGGCGGAGATGTTGATGCTAGTGGAGGTGGTGAGGATAAGAGTGGTGGATTGGATGGTGGCGTTGCCGTAGAGGGAGATGGAGGTGGAGTTGAAGGGGAAGTCTATGGCGGAGGACGGTGGGGATAGGAGGACTAGGTGGTGGTGGTGGTGGTTGATCATGGTGGAGATGCGGTGGTGAACATGAAGGTGGAAATGGTGATTTGGTTGACTTGTAAATGAAGGATGTAGATTGTTCTGGAGCCGTTTATAATACAAGTTGATGATTAAAGTATGCTGACTTGTACGGATATGCACTCCAGGCATTTTTTAGTGTTTTAATTTATTACTAAGGGCATTTTGGTCATTTTACATGGAGTTAACGGTGAAAACTAACGGACATTCACTCCAGGGACTATCCGAGTAACAAACTGTCAAACCACAGGGACCACCGGTGTAATTTCCAAAAGTTGGGGACTATAGGTGTTATTTTACCAAACCACAGGGACTATCCGTGCATTTTACTCTTGATATAAATTAAACATGAAGTGATACGATCACGGTTAGGAAATGTAATGTGAAGTAAAATCACATTATAACCAAGTGAGCGGTAAAAAGTAACTGGGCTAATAAGTTTAGTTAGTGAGACCGGTTAAGGTCAGCAATTCAAATCAAGAAAATTTGGTTTGCTAGTAAGCGGTGGATTCGGTATAACTGAACCGAATAAAAAATTTGAAAACAAAAGAAATTGTTGCTAAAAGTGAAAGATTTCACTAAAGACCTTTAAACGGGTCAAAGTAACGGATTCATAAAGAATTCGATAGTATATGACAGAGATGGATATCGCTAAGTTAACTAAACTAGTGGAAATAACGAGATTAGGTTATTTCAAGTCGCACTGTGTCGTATGAGTTATGTAGACAATTAGTAACAAAAAAGATGTTACCATACTTTTCTGGTAATATTAACTATTGGATAAAAAAATATAATTAATGTTTAAAGGATTTCTCGGATCGAATATATGGAGTTAAATTCGATAAATTATGTAAGAAAATGTTTCGGGGACGAAACCTCTTTAAGGGGGTAGACTTGTAACACCCCAAAAACGGGTTTGGTAATCAAACCACGTTAATACTAAAAGACGGCTAAAGAACCGTTAGTGGTAAATATTAAGCCAGAAAATATTAGGATTTATATAACTAAATCTAATATTTAATAAAAAGAGAAAAAGAATGCGTTTGGGAAATAAAGTTTATAGAAGGCCCGAGTTAACGGGACTTAAACTAAACTTAGTCATAGATTCCCAAAACCCACTAATTTAATTAGGAATGTTTAACCTAGTTAATAAGTGGGGAATATTGTTAGAAATAAGTAGGTTGTGCCCTACTTAATTAACTAACCAAATTAGAGGGGCCAATGTTGTTAAAATTGAAACTTATGTTATTAGTTTTAATTAAAAACAAAACCACACACCTCAAAAGAGATGTCTGGTCGAACAAGAACACAGGGGGCGACACAGGCTCCCCACCAAACCCTTGTGCATGTCAAACTTGATCAAATTGAAGGTTCAAATCAGCTCCAAATAGAATTTCAAGCACAAATTCGTGAACACCTAGTTGAAAGGATCACAAGGTATGTAAAATTGTGATGTTTTGATCCATCTTAAATTCTAGGTTATTTGTAAGAAACTGAAATTGAGCTTGATTATGTCATGCATGGATGAATCTTGAAGTAATATGATGTCTAGGAGTAAACCCTAGTCAATAACATGTTGGATTATTGGATAATCTATGAAATTCATGATGATCCATTGATAAGTTAAATGGGTTTTGTAAATTTAGATGAACACTCGGATTAGGGTGTTAAATTGATGAATATTGGTTGCTATGATATAAGTTCTTGATGTAGTTCATGAACACTAGACATAGAGGTTTGATTTTGATGTAAATCTTGGTGAAAATAATTAGTTATGAACTAGTTAGTAAATATGTAAAATCATGCACATTAGGTGTTTGTTAAAATGCCTAAATGGGAATTAAAGTGTTGAAATTTAGAGTGAAAACGCGTATTCAAATGATATGGCAATTACGCGTGATGTGAAGTGATAAGGGTTCTAAATACTATGTTGATTTAGACTAAATGTTGTAAACCATGTGATAGAAAGTAGTTAACTTTGAATAAATTAAGTTGACTAAGCATGAAGTGGAACAGTAGCTTCGACATAGAAAATAAGTGAGGTGGAATAGTCGTGATTGTTAATGACTAATTTAACCGCCTTGTAAATGATTGACAATAGTTTGACGCGTAACAAGCTTGGTGAAAGCTTGGAGGAGGGAGCGGGTCAAACGGAGCAAGTACGGTAAGAAAAGCGTGGCGTGGATGCGAGGTAAGTGTAATTTACACACTTATGTAGAATACTCGTTTATTTGATACATTGTAAACGTGATAACGATACTATTGGAAATATGGATTTTTGTTAAGATTACCTTGTAATGTAATCTAATAATGAAGGGAAAAGGGCAAAAATGGAAATTGGTCAAGTGTCGACTAATGTAAATCAAGGTTAAAAGGATACCCATGGCGTAAGCCGAAATGGGTTGAAATTGTAAGAAAGGAGTTTAAAAGAAAAAGGGTATGATAATAAAATCCGGGATGGGATGGATATATGAATTGGAAATCAAGAGCGATGTTTTTGATTAAATAGATAAAGTTGGGCATATAGTCCAAACGGGTCGAATGGTGGTGATAACACCATTTGACAATATCGACTAATGTGGTTGTCAAGTCTTATGTTAACAGGACCGATTAGCAAATCGGATAATTTCGTCACCATTGATTGTGTGATAATGAAAACGAGGAATAAAACGGGTCATACTTTGACCCGATCCAGGTACGTATAACTAAGCTTTTTGGTTAAACATACAATTTTGGTCAAAATATTTAGCGAAAGTCCTTCGTCGTGAAGTGAGGGACTAAAGTTGACCAAAACACCCTTGAAGGGTATATTGGGCAAACGACTCATAGAGGTCGTTTAAGAACTTGCATAAAGATTATGGAATCATTAGACATGAACAAGGTCATAGGAATGCACATTCGCGGGTCAAATGCTCAAAAATGGTCATTTTAGTAAAATGATCAAACGATGGGTAAAATTTGGGAAAAGGGGGTTCATTATGATAAATCCACCACAAAATAGTTGTGGTGGAATAATTGTAGTTAATTAGATATGGAACTTTTGTAGCGACAAAAGAAAGGCACAAGTTCTAGACTAAAATGCATAAATACCCTTAACGGGTCAAAATATGCATTTAAGCGTAAACGGGATTTTATTACTTAAGAAACCCGTGATTTGAGATTAATATAATAGGAGATATTGAAATAATGAATTTCATGAGTTTAACGATCAAATAAACTTGTTGGTGTGATAAAATTTTGAACGGGTCAATATTTGGTAAAAATGGTAGTAAGCCAAAGACTTAAAAGTCTGAAATTTTGTTAATCCGGATGTTGGGTTTTAACTCCATAAGATGGAGAATTAAATTACGGACGCGTAGGAAAAAGAATCGGGTAAAACGGATTAAAAACGAGAGAGTTATGCTCGTTTCCGTGAAATCGGGTTGAGCTGGTTATGTACAGCAATTGTTAAAGAAGCATTCTGCTGAAAAGGGGGCTAGGCGTCACGCGACGCCCCTTGGCGTCACGCGAGGCCCCCAATTCCGGAAAAATGTTATTTTTTTGTTTGTTTGACCCATGGAACTTATTTAAACTTATTATTTAACTATCAAAACTAACTTTTAAGTTGGTTTTGATCTTAGGTGAATGCCAAGAGTGCACGGATGAAGATCAAGCTCGATGAGGAACCGAACACAATAAAGTTAAAAGCTTCCGTACGGCGTTTCGTCGTCAATTTTAAGCGACGAACTTATTTATATTATGTTGAAAACTTTTAAATTGTAAAAGTTTTAGATTACTCGTATTTTCTAAGGATACTTAATCGTAATTACATGTTTATTTTAGTTATTTATACGAAAACCTTTAAAATAATAACAAGGGTGTTACAACTTCATCTTGTATCGAGTCTTGTATTAGAATTGATAGATCAGGGCACGTTGTACGAGAAAATAGGTGATGTGTGATGATAGTTAATTTCGCATGAAATAGCAGTGCTATTTCGCACGGAATAACAGTTTGCTATTTCGCACAAAATAGCATTTGCCAATTCCGTGCGAAATACCAACACCTATAAATAGGGGAGCTGCCATCTCATTTGTAACGCTCATGTTTCCGGTACCAAAGTGCTGCCGACGTATCTACTGATCTATAAACGTGTTATATCAATTAAACAAGACATTTAAGTGTGATTCAAGCTGTTACAAAGTCTAATCAATGAATTCCGCCTCTGATTAGACCGAGAACTCTTCTGATAGACTCGTTTGGGTCACAGAACGATCCTACAGGGTTGATCATTGTAAAGTGTTAAACGGTTAGCATGAATGATTAATAAGAGTTTTAGGTGATGAGTTATGTTATTATAATGAGGTTAAGAATTCGAAAACACTCATGATATTGATCGATGAACTAGTGTTCATAGGATGATGTCGATGATTTTGTGTTATAACATATTCACAGATGTGTTAGTAAGATGAACAAATCTTGAGTTACAATTGTGCTATTGATCCGATGTGAATGATTGACGGTGATGATTATTACTAAGATGATTAGGGTTATCTGGTTGTTATAGAAAGTTGTTTGAACATAATTGATTAATCGAAAAACTTGGAAACACCTAGATGGGAACTCGCACACTAATGTGCGACCCACTCCTGTAATGTACACGTTGAACTGCATTGTGTATGCCCAAGAACTGCATGTCACACACTTGGACACTGGTCGCACACCCATAATAGGTCACACAATACTTTGGGCCGCATGCAGAATCTAGGTCAGGTAACATAACAAACCGCACAAACAGAAAAAGAATCGTACACCTCTATCATAGTCGCACAATCCTTTGGGCTTTAGAGTTAGTTGGGCCGAACACATTTGGGGAGTCGCATACTTCATAGTTGGGCTGGTGATGTTGGGCCGCGCACTATCCGTTGTACACTTGGGTTGGGCCTCGAATTAATTAGATGCACACACACTTGTATGATTAATGTTAAAAAAAAATTGTTAACCTGATAGTTGGATATGGCAACGTAAACGAACTGGTATAGGGTCCAAACACCTACTATGTGATGTTATGATGTATGTTATGTTGGGTTGCATGATCAACTGTTACAACTTGCATGGTGTTATATATGTGCTACTTGCGTAATATGTATAAGGAATATGTGATTAAGTGTTTACGAAACTGATTGAAGTTGGTAATCACGTTACGGCTTAGTAGACCAACTCGGAACACATAACTTAATTTACCGAGCAAACCTAAGGTGAGTTCACTACTCTTTTTCACAAGCATGCGTCCCGGGGAGGGACAAACGGGTAAATATTCCGGGGAGGAATACTGGTTTTTCTAGGTTTAGATTCGATGTTGGATAATACACTCATAACCATCACCCTAAGTCCCATCTTATTACCGAAGTAGTTGTCGGGGAGGCAACAGGGTTATTTGTTGATAGCGCTATTAGGTTTGGCACCCTCACACAGTACCGGGGAGGACGGGCGTGAACTAATGACCTTCTCGACCAATGTTGATAGGCATTGGGGAAGGGCAAACAAACTGACACCACCTTGCGGTACTCGAGTTATTATCAATATGCTTTTAAACTAATACTTGGCAACTATACGCTTTACAAAAACTGTGAACTCGCCAGCTTTATGCTAATACACTTGTCTGCATGTTTGCAGGTCTTTAGGTACATGAATGTGGAACTTGCCGTCTGGGACTGCTGGAGTGGTCATGGGTCGAGATACATGGAAACACGAGACAAGTCTATTTGATTTCATACACCTGGATTTTGAAATACTTAAACAATGGATTTTGCTTCCGCTGAACTTGTTGGTTTTAAGCTTATGTTTTTAAATACATTATTTTAATAAATGAGAACCTATTTCTAATATATCGTTATTAGTTCAATGTGATTGGTGGCTGGATCCTGGTATGGCACACGCCACGTGGGGGTTTCCGCATGTGGTATTTTGGGGGTGTAACATTAAAGACCAAAGAAATAGATAGAAGCCAACAAGATAGAATGCAAGTAGTTTTTAAGAACAAATAAGGATATGTTCCTAAACTATAGACTAGGTAAAAGCATTCCTACTTTTCCTAATTCCCTATAGTTATGGCTCTGATACCTATCTGTCACACCAAACGATGCTGGAAACATCGGAGTGAGACGAAAACATGATTGCTCATAGCTTTATAACACTAATTGTGACAATATATGATTAATCAAATTTTTCATAAATACTAAATCATGAAGCACATTGTTCAACAACCAAACATAGACAACTGTAGCAACAAAACATGTAACATAAGTAATTGTTTATTAATTAGGCGTGTTTCTATGTCCACCCTAAACTTGATTCTTCATCACATCGTCTATCAACCTGCAACATGTATTAAAATAATGATCAACTAATATGTTGGCGAGTATACAAGTTTGAATACATAGCATAATATAAAAATGTTTTAACTGTGCTCATATCCAACATCTATAATGTATACAAGTTACTAATATGCTGAACAGGTGTATACTATATGGCATACCAAAGTTTCCAATGCAATCGTGATTACCCAACATCGTCAAGACGAAGAGGGTGTAATGTGTTTTACTTAACAATACCTCAAGAATATGGGCAGTGCGTTAATCCTATAGCGCTATAATTGTTAAGGTAGGCTTGCAAAGTTAATTAGCTTATAGACACAATGTATACAGAGCATATGAGATTAACAAGTATAACATTTTTCATGTTTAAACGTGGATAGAGTGTGATTTGAATAAACAAGTATCATAGTGTCGCGTGTTTTTGTACAATGTACATGTTGCACCCAAAGTGATTAAAATGAAAATGAGATCGAGAATACTCACAGTTTTGTGTAGGGTTCCACGAAAACCGAGAGTCGAGTTGATAAAGTTTGGAACACCGAAGTCACCGTGAAATGGGTAAACAGTAGTGTAAGTATTATGTCGTAGAAGAGGTTCGGATCAGATTGTAGAATATAAGAAAATACGAAAAAAATGGTTAACATGCCCTTTTCGTGCGGATGGGCACTTTCGTGCGGATAGGCGATTCGCACGAAAGTGCACATCTTTGTGAATGTGCACATCCTTAAACGCAAACAGTAGTTGTTAATTGAATCAAAAACAAAAAGTAAAATGGTCAAACATGATGAACTAATGTAAAACAAAAATGAAATCGGAAAAAGAATACGTAAAAAAATGTCCCGTTCGGGCGGATGGGCATGACCGTTCGTGTGGATGCGGTTGATTGTCGAAAAACGTATGTTAGATCCATCTAGATCAGTTCATTTCTTGATGGAAATTAACCCTAATGCAAACCCTTAACTATGGAATGAGTTGAGGGCTTGATGGGTTCCAGATTCCATCGAGATCGTACCCTAAACACAATGGAAGTTATGAACAAGTTGAAAAGGGTTTAAAGTTTATAATTCTTGACTCGATCTTGTATATGTGATGCTCCACACCAGTTTGCCCAAATAAACTAGTGGAGACCATCTTCAAGATGTGTTGAATCAAGAGAGTCTTGTAAAAATTCTAAGAATTACAATAAAATATAAGAAATGTAATGAAAATGTAATAGAAAATGAAAAGAACCCTTACAAAGAGCTTTTGATCGCAAGGAGGGAGTTGGAGAGTGTTTGTGAAGAATTGGCGAGTGAAAGTGGTGAAATAGCACATCTATTTATATGTGTGGGGCTTTATACTAGTTTCGTCTATATATCATTAACAACCATCACCAACATTTGCGATTTTCAACAACCAAACGGATAATAGAAATGGCAATAGCCAATCAACTTTGGATACACCAAAATTGTTTGTAATGAGACAGATACAAACACTTTGGATACACCAAATATTGTTTGTAGTGAGACAGACAAACACCCATGATAATATTTCTTATTGTATTCTTATACTAGTTAAATGCACAATGTTTTACAAGATTTTCGTTATTCATCTTATATATATCTCAAAATCTACTATAATAAAAGAATTCATAATAAACGTTTCGTTATTCATCTATATCTATCTCAGAAAATATAAAAATTGTTTCTTTAACTGAACAAGAGCGTATTTCATAAAGTTATTTTAATAATCGCATCCGAAGTTTTATATCAGTAAATGTTGATCATATATAACGTGGAAGTACAAGAGCGTATTTCATAAAGTTATTTTAATAATCGCATACAAGAGCGTATTTCATAAAGTTAATCGCATCCGAAGTTTTAAATCAGTAATATTAATTGAAGAATCATATATAACAGAATTGTTTATCACTTATAGATAAAGTAGTGCCAAATGTAGTTTCTCTTTGTTTAACCAACGATCCTTATATAGAATATATTTGTGATTTTCTATTAGTAAAGTTTAAAGATAAAAAAAAAAACCCTCATTGTTTATTCGTCATCATGCCTATTTGTGATTTTCTCTTAATAAAGGTTAAAGATAAAATTAAGAAAAAACCCTCATAATTTATTCGTCATCATGCCTAATTATTTACAACTATACATGTACCTCATATTTCAATAACACTACTGCAAGAGATATAAAAATAGAAATTGTAGATGTAAGAGTAAAATGCAATTTGCGTCCCTGTGGTATGTCCCAAACATCAACTTGAAAAAACATTTTTTTGCATTTTGAGCCCCTGTGGTATTAATTTCATAACAGTATGAGTCCCTGCCGTCAGTCTTCCGTCAGTTTGACCGTTTGCCAGTTGTGAAAAGTCCATAATACCCCCTACCCTTTAATATCTACACTTAAAGCAGACAATGTTCACCAGTTTCATTATCATCATCAACAGTTGCGTCGCCCAACTCCTAATATCATCATCATCAACAGCTCTCCCAACTCCCAAGATCATCATCATCATCTTCATCGAAGAGATCAACAGATCATCTTCATCATCTTCATCGAACATCGAACAGATCATCTTCATCTTCATCGAACAGATCAGGTTCATCTTCATCCTCATATTGGTCATTCGATGTGTTTATGTGTTTATATTGTGAAAAAACAGAGGGTTGATTCTGGGGTTGATTTTGGGTTACATTCGATGATTTGGGTTGATTTTGAAAAAACTGAGGGTTGATTTTGGGTTCCATTCGATGATTTGGGTTGATTTTGAAAAAAAAGAGGGTTGATTTTGGGTTCCATTCGATGTTTTTGGGTTTGATTTTGGGTTCCATTTGATGATTTTGGGTTGATTTTGAAAAACAGAGCGTTGATTTTGGGTTCCATATTGGTCATTTGAATGTGTTTATATTGTGAAAAACAGAGGGTTGATTTTGGGTTCATATTCGTCATTTGAATGTTTTATATTGTGAAAAACAGAGGGTTGATTTTCGGTGAAAAACAGAGGGTTTGATTCGATGATTTGGGTTCCTCATATTAAGAACTGATCGGATCAGTTTCGGATTGAATGTGTTCCTCATTTTGATTTTTGGTTTTTGTTTGATTTGATGATAACAGTTATTTGGGTATTTTGGATTTGATTTGATGATTTGAATGTGTTATTTGGGGTTAGGGTTTAGGGTTGAATGGATTTTTGGTTTGATTCTTGTGGGTTTAGGGTATCAACTGAGTATATTGTTCAAAATGCATCAAAACAGAGGTTTGCAATGTGTTTTGGTTTTGATTCTTGTGTGTTCATCATATTGATTTTTGGTTTGATTCGAATGTGTTCCTCATTTGAATGTGTTTTGTTGTATTAAGAACTGATCGGATCAGATTCGAATGTGTTCCTCATTTGAATGTGTTTTGTTGTACAGAATGGCTACGGATGTAAAGATACGCAAAACACCAACTACGAAGACGAGAACACTTGACGACCTCCTAGAAGATGCGGTGCACATAAGGAAGTGATTGATATGAATGAATATAACCCCAGTGGAGCTCTTCGATTTTCCTTGAAATTCCAAAGCTCGCTAATTACATATCTACCACTGGGGTTATATTCATTCATATGAATGAATATAACCCAAGTGGCAGATATGTAATTAGATACACTGGGGTTATGTTCATTCATATCTGGATCAGTTTCCCGAAGTGCAACCGTCAGTAAAAATCCACAATTGCTTGTGGTCGTATGACGTTTTGTCTCTGTATTGTATGTTACGGTCTTTTGTTATCGAGTCTGTAAGTTCCGTCAACTCTACGAAGTTGGTATGACGTTTTGTCTCTGTATTGTATGTATAAAAAGTTTACATTTAATATACAATTTAGGCTTTAATAATTTGTTATATATAGTATAAATTTAATTATTAGATTTCTTAACAAAAAACCAAGAAAAGAATTTAGGGGCTCAGGTTGATATTTCACTCATACCATAGGGACGCAAAGTGTTATTAATATATGCAAAAAGACGGTCTTACCCCTGCCTCTAACAGTCAACCTGACGGCAGGGACTCAAAGTGTTATGAAATTAATACCACAGGGGCTCAAAATGCAAAAAATTGTTTTTAGGAGCTCAAGTTGATGTTTGGGACATACCACAGGGACGCAAATTGCATTTTACTCTAGATGTAAATTATAAACAACATAAATGTGAAAATAAACTGACTTTAAGTATAAAAATACGATGTCTATTTTAAAAATCATATGTACAATATATTTATTTAATAGAATATATAATGATTAATTCAATTCTTAATCTATACTTTAGTATTTTCTTAGTGTTTGATATTTTTAATTTATTGTTTGATATTTAATAGTTTTATTATTATTAATGTAAAACATGTGTTGGTATATTTTTGGAATGTGATGTTATTATATTTTGGTTACACAAACTTTAGTAGTGTAAATAAATCTTGTATTTGTTTTTTGTTATATCGCACGGCCCGTGGCAGAGTTTTAGCTTGGGCCAAGGGGTCCCCCGTCCCCGGCCCCTATGTTTTTTTTTCTTTTCGTGTAAATTTTATCGTAAATTTTTGAAAAAATTATATGCGTTAATTTTAGTCACCTCTGATTTTATCGAAAACTAAGTTCAAGATCTGGCAATACACACGGGGTAAATTCCTAGCTATTTACTTATTTATGTATATTGGACGACTGCCTTGTAAATCACTAGGTGTAACAATTAGTCATAACAAATATATAAACATATAAATATGTTTTTTTACAATAAATTTTTTATTCAGAATAATTTTTGGGTTAGGTTAACGTATAATGGCTCTTATCGTACAATATGTACTCGATTATCTCAGCCGTCCGATCTGGTGCGAATTCACTTTTGAACATGCGATTTGTGCTGAAAAACAAACATGTGAAATTGCTTTATATACTAACATGCGATTTCATCATATTTACCAACATGCGAAATTGCTACAAAAAAAAAAAAAAAAACAATAGGCGATTTCATCAAAAATACCAACATGCGATTTCCAACATGTTTTTTTTTATAACATGCGCTTTCACAATATCATACGTATTGTACGTTAAGGGATATTGTATTTTACACTTTCACATAATTTTTTGGGAAATTGACCTGTAATAATCTCACCTAGACCTTATTGGCCAATAATAATCCCACCTCAGAATATTCTCCCAACCAGTCCGACCTTTCACAAATTTTTCCTACAGTGGTCCCCTGTTAAAAAAACTTAACGGCGTTAAGCGTTTTTCCAAATTATAAACGGATTTTTAGGGGCTTTTGATTAGAACGACGATACGAGTCCATTGATGTAAAACTTGTCTTGAAACGGTGCTCCAAACGATGAAAACAGTGCTTCAATTCAGGTGTTCAAATTTCCAATTAAACAAAATCAAGTCACTTGGAGCACCATTTCGAAGTAAGTTTTACATCAATGGACTTGTATCATCGTTCTGATCAAAAGCACTAAAAAATCTATTTGTAATTTGGAAAAAAACTTAACTTCGTTAAGTTTTTTTAACGTGAGACTATTGTAGGAAAAATAGATAAAAGGTGAAACTCGTGAGAGAAATATTCTAAGATTCTTAATGGCTAGTAAGGTATAGGTGAAATTATTATAGGCCAATTCCTCTAGTTTTTTTAAGTTATGGGATAGATTATAATTGAGTTTGGAAGGTAGAAGCTATACGTTAAGGTGGGCCCCTTGACTCACAAATTCATACTCGGTCACTTTCTTATTTCCATTTCGCTTACTTTTTCTAGAAAAATGCTTCCACTATAATACCCAAAACCCACATGTTCTCTCTTTTGCTTAACATGGTTTTAGATGGTGATTGGTTTTCTTTTCGATCATAATTATTATGTTATGTCACCATGAGACTGCAATGAAAAAGGTGAATGTGAATGGTTATAATTGTGGACAATAAGAAAGGGCACTAGTTTTAAATGATAACATGAGAGACGTAATTGCACGCAATTTAAAATTGTTTGATCCAACTTGTTTGACGATCTAAAAACTTGTATTCTTATGTGCTTTTGAAAGAGGCAAGGGTATAAACACATCAGGTATGATACCCTAGGCAAATCGTATATTGATTGTGAATAAAAGAGATGTTGGGTTCATTATAAATAGCGGACCTCAATGTGTTTTGATCGCATTGGTTGTGGATGATAGAAAAACTCCACCGTTAGGCATGCTCATCTCACAATTGTATCAGGATGAGTGACTTTTTAGGAAGTCTTCACCCCGGCCTGCAAAATAAAAATAAATTTGTTAGCTTCTCATACGCAAAACAAACAATACTAATGGTATGAAAGAGCATATGTTACATTAGGAAATCTTAAAAACCATAGGGCCCATTTAGGTAATATTTTACACTATGTGTCTATGTGCCAAGATGAAATAGCCATATATACACATTATTACACAACCCCTATTAGAACGGGTGGTGGCTAGATACTCTGAAATACCCATATTCTAGTGGCCTGGCCTATTAGTATGGTGCTTGCTCCCTTTCCAGTCCCAAAAAATAATGTGGGTTTAAGTCCTTATAAATAAAAGGTTGGGTAGCATATAAGTGTGAAAATTATTGTTAAAAAAATACTCAAAATGGTGTGAAAATCACTAACACAAGTGCTTTGACTTATACGTCAACACAAGTGTTTGAACTGATCAAACATTATTTTATGCCAATGTTTGAATGCTAGATAGTTGTTGTAATAATTATAACTGGAAAACAATAACTCAATTAAATTAGAATGGCTAACTCACACATTCTCTAATCATACTCTTAAATATACATCAATGTCCACAATGAGTATAAAATCTACAACCACTCAAAAACTAACATCTTTACAACACACTGATACTTTTAGCCAACAAGCCTTTGGTCTCAGCTAACAACTAACTAATACAAATGAAGAATTAACTAAATTCACTCCTAACATTCTTTCATATATTAAAGATAGTATCACGTAAATCTTTTAGTGATGATCCATGAAGTAGCTTCAAGCGAGTTACATCTAATATTCATTCCCTAATGAATATCTCTGAATTTTTTCCTCAACTCGATCCTTGAGCTTTCATCCCATGAACCAACCAAACATTCACAATAGTCTTATTTAGGATTTTTGGTTGTAATAGTTTTGTTTATAACGGCATATCCACGTTCTAATATTACTGTATATAATGGAACTTCCTGAATATAGGCTTGGTGTTGTGTTGTGATCTGGGTTCTTTTTCTTGTGCAATGTCACCCGAGTTGTCAAAAATATCCTGGTTGGCCTCTTAATACTTGGAACCACCTCAATATTAGCAATGAACTTCTTCATCCAGAAAGGCTCCTTTACAGCATACAATGCCATATTGTATTCAAACTCGGGGTGGGTTGAGCAACTACACTATGCTTTATAGGTTAAGCATTCTGCCAGGGCTGGCCTTGAGAATTCGTGTGCCTTGTTATTATTTTTTAAAATAAATTGGGTATTGGGCTTACTAAAGGTCTAAACCTAGTGCCAATGGGCTAAAAACTAATTAAACCATAAGAATAGTTTTGTATGTGGGCATATGTTGGTGTTTGAATGGGTATACCCTATTAATTTTTTTTACATATACATATTGGTTTTTTTTTAAATAATGTGCCCTTCGAAATATCGGGCCATGGCCGGTGGTCCTCCCTGCCCACCCCAAGGGCCGCCCATGCATTCTGCAGTTTTGGCTAGGTCAAATTCACCCTACCAGATTGCTTGGATCCGACGTGTTGTTCCAAATCTAATCGCATTAATTTTGAGGTGTTAACCTTCAGTTTTCAACCTAAATTTCTATTAGTGATGATGATATCTATTTCTTCTCACACTCATCAATCCAACATCACTTTAGACTTTGCATATTTGAAGTGTTTTCCCATGGTACAATACAAGTACACCCTTTGATTTATAAAACAATACGGAAGATAGATATATTAAATTTTAATGTTATTTTTTATAAACTTTTTTGAGGTTGCGTGTCCTGATGATTAGTGAGAAGGACCAAAGTTTCTAAAAGTTATTGTATACTATTATTACACAAAGAAGTACGTCTAGATATATGTTATCCATAAATTTTTATAAAGATTATATTCCACGTTTAAACTTAAACACAAATTTATGTCATAATATTAACTAAATAACAAATAAGCTTCCAAAAGTAGTGCTGTATGAGCAAGTAAAGAAACCGTAAAGCAAAAGAAAAGAATGAAAAAAAAAACAAACCCCTAGTTTCAAGCACTAGGGTTAATTTGGTCATTTCTCAGTTTGATCCAATCCATGCACTGTAGCAAAGCTGGTATAAATACACCCACAATTCAACCTTTTCATTGCACTCCAAACAAACCAATACAAAAAACTCATAACAAACACTAGCAATATGACACCATCAACACATAACACCACCACCACAGCCGCAGCCGCCACTGGAATCCGGTGGAACTCTCCGATACCCTACTTGTTCGGAGGTCTTGCTTTGATGCTAACCCTAATAGCATGTGCATTAATCATCTTAGTATGCTCACACAAAAAGCCCTATTCTTCTTCAAACTCATCGGAAAACGGTGCTGGTGAACAAGAAAAGGCGTCTGAGCCCGAGTTTCGGGTGGAGTTATTGCCGGAAATGGAGCCGAAGATTGTAATAGTCATGCCCGGAGACATCAACCCTACTTATCTTGCTAAACCTGCCCCACCCACCGGCGCCGGTGATCAAGTTTGAGATATACAAGTATTATTAGGTTTTTTGTTTTATAAAGAATCCAATCTTGTTTTCTTTTTCCCCTATATGGTTGATCCAGGAGATTGTAATTTTGGTAGAATTAATTATGAATATAGAAGAGGATTATTTTGCTCCAATACGTATATCTTGCTACTGATAGAAAATTGGGTATTTGCTAACGATATATCTGTGGCAAAAACTTCTGTGGTAATCCCATTTTGGGAGCAGGAGTTATTTTCAACCGAAATTAGCGACGGTTTCTGCTGTCGCAAATATTATGGAGGACTGCTTTGCAACGGAAGTAAGGTGGTTGTGAGAACGCTCGCTGATTTTGCAACCGTTTGGATTTTGGTTGCCGATCTGTCACTAACTTTGCGACCGTTCGTTTGGTCGCGAAACCGTAATTTCTTGCAAGTTTACTAATTATCAATGCACATTGGTAAAATTGAGAGAAAACTTATTGACATGTTCTGGATACAGTAAGCATTTCATTTATATAAAAATATTTATTAAGTCAATATAAAAATACATACAACTTTATTCGTGAACAGGGCGGACCTACCCATTGGTGTGGGTGGGCGGTCGTACCCTTTGAAAAAAAATTAGGGTTAATTTTCGTACAAAATCCCGATCGCACCCCTAGAAAATTTTCAACCACACCCTTTGGAATTTTTAACCGCCCCCCTTAGAAAAAAATCTTATGAATTTATAAAAGAAAAAAACTTGTAAACACCGATATTTATTAAAATATAACCTAGTTTATATAATTATTCTTTAACCACTTTACTTAACAATTTAGCCATTAGCTCAATAAATATTCTATTGTAACCCAAGCCCAATTAACTCAACTCAATTATATTTGAAGTTAAATAAAATAACCCAAACCAACCGCCCCTTCCAATTCTTTCTCCCGCTCTCCCTCTTCTGATCGTGCAGCGACCGATGCACATAAGAAGTCAACAGGCACAACGGCAGCAACTGTATTCTCACCGGGAAAGCTTGATTCCGGCCACCCCATCACCCGGAATCCAAAATTTAACGAGGTACCTTCGTTTTTTTATTTTTTTTATTTTTTTTGTTGTTTTATGTGGTTTTTTAGGAGAAATAGATTTATAAATGTGTTAAAAGGGTTTGAAATTTTATGTGTCTTGATGTATTTTTTTTTATTCTAGACTTTAGTAGCGTTATTTTGTTGTTTTGATGTTGTTTTTGTTGTTCTAGACTTTACTAAGGCTTGAAAGTTATGGAGTATGGTTGAACATTGTTGTTTATTTTGTTTAAGTGTATAGTGTTTTTTTATGAACTTATGGATCGATTTATATGTGATAGGAACCATGAGTAGGGAAGTTTTGGCGTGATCTCTCAAGAGGAACCATTAGGAAAGTAGCTATATATATGATGTTTTGCATAGATTTCAAAAAATGGAAACCTGTAGGCACAATTTTAAACATGTATGTAATGACGTTTGACGTGTTTTGTTTTACATGACCCGACTCGATCCCATCCGATATGAACCAGATTTTTTTATATACCTAAGGGTCTAAAATCTTTAAAAATATTCTGCACCCCCATAGAAAAATTTCTGAGTACGTCACTGTTTGTAAACAACATTGATATATCATATGCCCATCGAAATCACGGGCCTTGTGCCTATATTGGAAGTGATATGTGTTTACTGTTTAAAAAAAATAACATATACGTATCGGATTTTTTTTAAATCGCATGCCCCTCGAAATCGCGAGCCTTGTGCGAAGGTTCTCCCCGCACACTATCAAAGCCTCCCATGGATATATGTATTAGTACGAAGAAATGTATAGAAAAGGATAAATATAGCCTTCTAATGTTATAAGTATTAGAAAACTGAGTATTTGCGAGGGGCATGTCGGTCACAGAAAACAATTTAAGACAAAATGGTGGTGGTCACAAAATTGTATTTTTCAACCAAATTTGTGACAGTTTAGCGACCTATATTTCAGTTTCAAGTTTTATGACTACTTTGCTACAAGGGAATTATTGATTATTTTGCTACGGCCTTCTATGATTTTTTTGCAACCAGAGATGTAACTACAGGTTCGAGACCAGAAAAGTACGTTGCTATTGTTTTGGGGCCATGTGGCTATTGGTTACGACCGTATATTTAGCGACAGTGTAGCATCCACCTATTGCCTGTCTTATAGCAACGCTTTTAGCGACTGTTTTAGGGGGCTTTTAGTGTATGATTGAAGGGTAGTTCATGCCTTAATGGTTTTTGGCTTGGTTGATGTTAATTGATAAAGTACGGTAACCTAACACCTAACACTACTAGAAAAGTGGTCATTTTGCTACGGAAATTTCCTACGCAAAAAAATGCGTCACAAATTCTGACACATTTACTACGCATTTCCTACGGAAAAAAGACCTTGATTTTTTTGGGCAATTTGTGACACAATAGTGATAAATATACTAATTCTAAGTATTGTGTCGGAAATGCGTAGCAACTTGCTACGCATTTCCGACGGAACCATTATTTATTTGTTGGAATTAGATTTATATGTTAAATTCATTTAAATATTAATTGTTGCGTCAGAAATGCGTAGCAACTTGCTACGCATTTATGACGAATTATTTATTATTATACTTAGATTATATTTTAATGTTTAATCAACATTATTATTAATTATTGCGTAGGAAATGTGTAGCAACTTGTTACGCATTTGTGATGGAAAATTTATTGTGTAGGAAATGTGTAGCAACTTGCTACGCATTTGTGATGGAAAATTTATTACCATATTGCGTACGAAATGTGTAGCAACTTGCTACGCATTTGTGATGGAAAATTTATTGCGTAGGAAATGTGTAGCAACTTGCTACGCGTTTGTGATGGAAAATTTATTGCGTAGGAAATGTATAGCAACTTGCTA
>JARYGA010028198.1:0-43890 GCA_030545235.1 Helianthus tuberosus | reverse complement strand
CTACTACTAGTGATCTTTTTACTTTGATTTTGCAGATGAGGGATCACATACAGGAGCAGGACAAAACCAACGAAAGGATCCTCCGGGAGATCGGTGACATCAAGAAACAGAAGAGATCAGGAGAGGATCACTCTCCTCTGATACCAAGGTCACTGGATTTTGACACTCCAGTCGTAACCGCCCTGCAATCTGCAGCTCCAGGCATCTAGTACCAGAGTGAACCATTGGGAAGGCGTTATGGAACAACAACTATTAGTCAGTCTTTTGGGTCTCATTTTCAGCCTCAATGATCCTGTTTTCAGCCTTCGGGGTCCTCTTTTCATCATCAGGGATCCTTCGTCAGCTCAGGAGGATATTTGGGAATGCACACAGTCCAAGGATCCTCCACGGTTCAAGGATCCTCTCAGGTTCAAGGATCCTCAGGAGTCCAAGGATCCTCCATGGTTCAAGGATCCTCTCAGGTTCAAGGATCCTCATTTCAGGTCCCAGGATCCTCTCAGCCTCAAGGATACTCTCAGGTTCAAGGATCCAACATCTTTCAGGATCAAGGATTCTTGAGAAGTATACAACCCCCAAGCACGGACGTTCATCAAGGAGACTTCATTCCAATGCAGACCATTGCCTCTTCTGGTCCTTCAATCATACCAGAATCCCGCCAATATGGATTCACATCTGCAATTCCTAACTCAAATCCTATGGGAGGTAACACTTTCAATAATTCTCATAACACTAACCATGGCTCTGTGCAGGATACAGGTATCAATCAAGCTATGGCTAGGGAATTACAGAATCTGAAGGATATGATATCCAGCGTTCCAGGAGTGGTTAAGCCCATTCCTGAAATTGCAGATGGGAGTCATAGGATATCTCGTTTTGCACCACCTATTTGTGATGCTGAGATACCCAAAAGGTTTCAAATACCAACTATGAAGCTGTATGATGGTTCAACGGATCCAGAGGAACATGTGGCTCAATATAGAGAAAGGATGGAGATCAACCCCATCCCAGAGAGGTTAAAAGAAGCATGTCTATGCAAGGGTTTCGGATCCACACTTACAGGAGCTGCTCTTAAATGGCTGCTAAGTCTTCCCCCTTACTCTATTACTTCATTTGCTAATCTAGTTAATCTGTTTAATAGTCAATTCTCCTGTAGTAGAAAATTTGAACGATTAACTAGTGATCTATATAGGGTAACACAGGGTCAAAATGAATCACTTAGGGATTACATCACTAAGTTTAGCAAAGAATCCTTAGATATTCCTAACCTGGATATAGCTACGGCTGTAGAAGCCTTTAAAATGGGTTTACTTAGGGATTCATTATTCTATGATGATCTCGTTATGACCCCATGCAGGAATCTTGATGAAGTAAGAACCAGGGCCCTTAGATTCATCCGGCTAGAGGATGATAAAAGGGTCCAGGAGAGATTGGCAGGATCCTCAAAACAGGAAAAGCAAGGATCCTACTTTAAGAATAACAAGTTCAAGTCCTACAACAAGTCTGACAACCAGAATGTGCATGCAGTAGAACAAGAAGAGGATGATGAGGATTATCCTCCAATTTCTGAATACTGTTTTTCTGTTGATAACAATGAGCTAATCCTTGCAATGCAGAATCTAGGTGAGAAAGCAAGATGGCTGATGCGTTGTCGAGTGTTATATTTATTAGGTGTATATTTTAAGCCCCTTTAACACTTTTTAGTCAAGTTTTAAATTTATAAAACACGATATTTACTAACACTAGACACACATATGGGCAAGTGCACCCATCGTGAGCGTAGTATAGTGTTGGTAAGATACCGAGGTCGTCCAAGGACACAAGAGCTTTTAGTACCGGTTTATCCTCAACGTCTAATCAAATCAAAAAGTTTAGAAAAAATGTTTTAACTAAGAAAAATAAAAACTAACTAAAATGCTGAAAATAAAAATAAAAAGAAAAACAGATAGACAAGATGAATCACTTGGTTCCGACTCGTATCTAGTGTAACCTTTGATTATTTCCGCACTTTTGCACTTATTAAGAGATTATCTTAGTTATTGTAGTAGGCCCCTCTTTTGAAGGTGACGTTACCCTCACCCCAGTAGTTTGAGTCAGCAAGGACACAATCCTAAAAGGGTGGATTATTGGAAGATAATTAATTAAGTTATTAATGCAAATTATGGTAGGCCCCTCTTTTGGAGGTGACGTTACCCTCGACTAAGTAGTCTGAGTCAGCAGGGATACAGTCCTAAATAGCCGGGTTATAGTATTAATAGTAGTTAACTTATGAGGGGATCAAAGAGTTTGGACCCCCGCCATCCAATACCGTTAAGTATTGAAGGAGGTCCTACTAAATTTGACCCAGGTCCATTGCAGGACCTCTAAACGCAGAACAATGGCAAGACCTTTACCAAACCGTTCCCTTAACCCCCGACCAGGTAGCCAACATACCTCCATATAGACCGTGGAGATATGAATGGTGAAAATCTTTTATTTTATATAGACAGTAAAATAATGCTAAGACACCACGGACAAACGATAAGGAAAGATCACATTCAACATAAGAAACTAGTTATTAAAGTCATTAATACAAAACCAAGTAAAAAGTGCGAAAAGATTAAAAATAAAAAGTATTACACTAGACACTTTGTCTTCACCAAGTGATGTAAGAGACTTAGGCAAACATGGCCTTGATTGTCAAGAACTCTTACGATCAATCTTGGATCCCGAGACGACTCACACACTCTACGATGGACAATGGATGATGGTGGTGGATGATGGTGTTATGGTGGTGGTGGGTGGTGGGTGAAGTGTGAGAGAGGTGGTGTGCCAAGGGATGGTTTGAGCTTGAGCCAAGCACTCCTATTTATAGGCTGAACAGAAGCCTGGACACGGCCCCGTGTCCGCTGGACACGGCCCCGTGTCCACCCTTCTTCTCTTTCTTCATTAATTGCTCTTGTCTTATTAGTTGACCACGCCCCCGTGTCCGCTGAGCACGACCCCGTGTGAAGAAGAATCTTTGTACTATGAAAATTTGCTAGATTGTGCGAATCTTATAGTTGACCACGGCCCCGTGTCCGCTGAGCACGGCCCCGTGGTGGGCAATAGAAGCTTCTACCACTTTGTCTTTTCTGCTGACACTTGGGCACGCCCCCGTGCTGGCTGAGCACGGGGCGTGTTCAGTCTTCTGTTATCTTGTTTTGCTTGGGAAGATGCTGTCGTGGGGTCGGGCATGTCACGTCTTGTTCCTTTTCTTGTATTTATGTTAGATTTTGGTGTCTTTTTGCTTCTTTTGTTAATTTGGGCTCATTTAATCCTGAAAATACAAAAGGAAGACAAAAGCACACTTTTTCCAACATTAGTACTAAAAAAGGGTTAGTTTTATGTCACAATTGATGAAATTTATATGTTGCATTTTGCACACATCAAATACCCCCACACTTGAATCTTTGCTTGTCCTCAAGCAAAACTCTTTATAATGTGGCATACACTCCCAAATGGAATGGCTAGAAGAGAAGGTTTTAGGGCTTGTCATAGAGTGTCGGGATTTCCAAGATTCTTTATTAGGTTTTATTTTTATTTATTTACAATCCTATTCGTCATGATTTATTTAAAACTTTTCATAAGATAAATTACTTATTAGGGCATAACATGTCTTTTTTAAAATTCCATTTATATACAAGTTCACATACCTCACGGGGATCACTCAACACTCGGCCGAAAATGTATTTTAGTGGATCACTCGAGAGCGGCATGGAACTTACTCCTACCATAAGCTTGCCAAGCAATCAATCCTCCTCCTTTTTAACTATATACCTTTGTAAATATCAAGAGGACTTTTGGGTGAAGGGTTAGGCTTGGGTTAAAGGTAAGTGGTTGGGTTAGTGGTTAGTGAAAGGGCGAAAAGCGTAACAAGCGTCGGTTTTCGTAAGACTTTTTTTTTTTTTTTTGCAATTTTTATTTTGATGAAGCTTTCATTCAAACAAAGTTACTTTTTGATAAACTTGTTTGTTTATTTCTCTTTTGCTTCATCATCAACACAATTTTTTTTTTAAAAGTCATACGTAAAACCGAGCTAGCTACTAAAACAAAGGGTTAAAAATTAAAAAAAAAAGGTTTTGGTGGGTAAAAGGGTGTTTGGTTTGGGTTATGAAATGAAAAGGTTTAGGCTCAAAGGGGCTAACTAGGGGGATTTTGGGTAGGTGATAAAAAAAATGGTGCAGAAATAAAAAAGGTTAGTCCTAATGCCTCCGTCATTTACTTACTCGGGTTTAAGTTGGTAAGGACCGGGAATGTATCGTCGTGGCAAGTTCTAGAGTTGTAAGAACCAAGTGGCTATTCACACAAGCAACGAAAATGAGCATTTAGTTTAAAGATATATATTTGTATGCTCAATAAAGGCTCAAAACTCACTTTTTTGTGGGAATGGGTTTTTATGTGATCAAGTATATATAATCAAATTTTAATTAAGCTTGTCATGCCTTTTCATAATTTTCTTATGTTGGTTCTTTTTATCACAACGCTATCGGTTGTAAATTCGTAAAAATATAACATTTTTAGAACTTGAAATTCCCAAGTTAAACCTAGACAAGTAAAAAAAAATTGAAAAAATTTTGAAAAAATTTGGGGTGATTAGCGGTTCCAATAGAGTTTTGTGTAAGGCTTGTATTTAGGACTTGCAAGATTCAAGGTTTTAGCATCCCCCCCCACACTTAAATTACACATTGTCCTCAATGTGTCCCAAAAATAAGTTTTTCGGTTGATTAAAATGTGTAAAAGTGGGTTAAAAACAAGATTTTATGGTACTGGGTAGCTGAACACGGGGTGGTGTTGGCTGAGCACGGCCCAGTGTCCAGACTGCCAGTACCAAAAGTAAACAGAAGGCTGGGCACGGGGACGTGTTCAGTGAGCACGGCCCCGTGTCCAGGTACCTGAACTGGGCATTTTCTACAGAACCTCGGGCACGGGGCGTGTTGGGGTGAGCACGGCCCCGTGCTGAACTTGCAGTAATGAAGAAAAATCGTCGGAAGGCTCTGTTTTTGTGTATGGGGTGTTGGTTCAAGCTTCCCTTAGCATCCTTCACGATCCCGAGTGTGTTTTATTCCTGAAAATTAAAACTAAACTAGAAAACATAAAAGTTAAACTAATCTAAAACTAAGGATAGTTCCGCGGAATGCCTCCGTGGTGCGCCACGTTTATAAGGGTCCTTGGCTAGACCCACCTTATCAGGTGGTTCTGGCTCATCTTCAATTAGGGGGTCGTCATTGCCGAATGGATATTTCATTGACCGCTCAAGATCGACACTCTTTTTAAATGCCCCTAATTGAAGAGGTAGTTTGTTGAACTTCCGGTTTTTCAAAGCTTCGTGAGTTTTTACAAATGGTCGTCCCAACACTAGAGGAGCGTCATCGAGGATGACAAAGTCGGTGGGGACTACCATTTGATTTGTTTGAACCAAGACATCCTCAACTACACCGATCGATTTTATTACCTTCCGATTGGATAGAAAAATGGGTATTTGAAGTGGAGAAGAATCACTAATATTTAATTTTTCGAAAATGTAGTTAGGCATTATGTTAACACAAAGATCTTTATCGATTGTGACATTACTAATAAACGAATTTTGAAAGAAACATGGAACCGGTGTAATATTAATTTCAAATGGGTCTTCTTTTATTAGTGAGGTTTGATCAATAGTTAACTTAACACTTACCGTTTCGTCAATTTTAGTGTTAGTGTTTAACTCTTTTAAAAACTTAGCATGAGTGGGTACTAAACAATGATTTTCGAAAGAAGGTGACAAGAGATTAATTTCTTCAAAATTAGACTCTTCTTGGATTTTAACATCGTCGGACTCACCTTTTTCGTTGTTTAACTCATGTGTCGGCATTTGTTCTTCCATTTTTACACTTTCAGTTGTCTCTTCTTTTTTTAATTCTTCTCTTGCGCGGGACTCCTCTTCCCTTGCGCGAGATTCTTTTATACAGCGATCGATAACTCTAATGTGTTCTAATATCCTATCGGTCACTTCGGTTATAGAAAAGAATCGGGATTTTCAAAGTTTGAATCCGGTTGTTCGATCCTTTGTTCCTCATAATACCCATATGAAGTAGATGGTTCACACCATTGTTCTTCATTATAAGCATATGATCGATAAGGGTCATAATCTTGTTCTTCATAATACTCATATGAGGTGGGTTGTTCACGCCATGGTTCCTCATAATAAGCATATGAAGGTGGTGGCTCATATCTTGGTTCTTCAAAGTATGAGTATGAAGGCTCATACCTTGGTTTATCAAAATATGAGTATGAGGGAGGAGGTTCATACCTTTGGTCTTCATAGGATGTGTATGAAGTTGATGGCTCGTACCTGGGCTCCTCATAGTAGGCGTATGAATTGGATGGTTGATATGAGTGACTATTTTGAACCGAGTGTGTGTTACGACAATTAGTGCAATAATTACCCCTATAATCATCCTCCTCATAGGTGTAGTTGTAACCTCCTGAGTATTAATCCATAAGAATCACTCAGCAGACCACAACCAAGTCTCGAGATCAGGAAACAAAAATAAAAACGGAAACAGAGGCTGGACACGGCCCCGTGTTAAGTGAACACGGCCCCGTGTTCAGGATCTGTATCTGGGCGTTTTAATTAAATTTACTGATTTCGTTGAGCACGGGGGCGTGTTCAGTGACCACGGCCCGCCAATATGGATTCACATCTGCAATTCCTAACTCAAATCCTATGGGAGGTAACACTTTCAATAATTCTCATAACACTAACCATGGCTCCGTGCAGGATACAGGTATCAATCAAGCTATGGCTAGGGAATTACAGAATCTGAAGGATATGATATCCAGCGTTCCAGGAGTGGTTAAGCCCATTCCTGAAATTGCAGATGGGAGTCATAGGATATCTCGTTTTGCACCACATATTTGTGATGCTGAGATACCCAAAAGGTTTCAAATACCAACTATGAAGCTGTATGATGGTTCAACGGATCCAGAGGAACATGTGGCTCAATATAGAGAAAGGATGGAGATCAACCCCATCCCAGAGAGGTTAAAAGAAGCATGTCTATGCAAGGGTTTCGGATCCACACTTACAGGATCTGCTCTTAAATGGCTGCTAAGTCTTCCCCCTTACTCTATTACTTCATTTGCTAATCTAGTTAATCTGTTTAATAGTCAATTCTCCTGTAGTAGAAAATTTGAACGATTAACTAGTGATCTATATAGGGTAACACAGGGTCAAAATGAATCACTTAGGGATTACATCACTAAGTTTAGCAAAGAATCCTTAGATATTCCTAACCTGGATATAGCTACGGCTGTAGAAGCCTTTAAAATGGGTTTACTTAGGGATTCATTATTCTATGATGATCTCGTTATGACCCCATGCAGGAATCTTGATGAAGTAAGAACCAGGGCCCTTAGATTCATCCGGCTAGAGGATGATAAAAGGGTCCAGGAGAGATTGGCAGGATCCTCAAAACAGGAAAAGCAAGGATCCTACTTTAAGAATAACAAGTTCAAGTCCTACAACAAGTCTGACAACCAGAATGTGCATGCAGTAGAACAAGAAGAGGATGATGAGGATTATCCTCCAATTTCTGAATACTGTTTTTCTGTTGATAACAATGAGCTAATCCTTGCAATGCAGAATCTAGGTGAGAAAGCAAGATGGCTGATGCGTTGTCGAGTGTTATATTTATTAGGTGTATATTTTAAGCCCCTTTAACACTTTTTAGTCAAGTTTTAAATTTATAAAACACGATATTTACTAACACTAGACACACATATGGGCAAGTGCACCCATCGTGAGCGTAGTATAGTGTTGGTAAGATACCGAGGTCGTCCAAGGACACAAGAGCTTTTAGTACCGGTTTATCCTCAACGCCTAATCAAATCAAAAAGTTTAGAAAAAATGTTTTAACTAAGAAAAATAAAAACTAACTAAAATGCTGAAAATAAAAATAAAAAGAAAAACAGATAGACAAGATGAATCACTTGGTTCCGACTCGTATCTAGTGTAACCTTTGATTATTTCCGCACTTTTGCACTTATTAAGAGATTATCTTAGTTATTGTAGTAGGCCCCTCTTTTGAAGGTGACGTTACCCTCACCCCAGTAGTTTGAGTCAGCAAGGACACAATCCTAAAAGGGTAGATTATTGGAAGATAATTAATTAAGTTATTAATGCAAATTATGGTAGGCCCCTCTTTTGGAGGTGACGTTACCCTCGACTAAGTAGTCTGAGTCAGCAGGGATACAGTCCTAAATAGCCGGGTTATAGTATTAATAGTAGTTAACTTATGAGGGGATCAAAGAGTTTGGACCCCCGCCATCCAATACCGTTAAGTATTGAAGGAGGTCCTACTAAATTTGACCCAGGTCCATTGCAGGACCTCTAAACGCTGAACAATGGCAAGACCTTTACCAAACCGTTCCCTTAACCCCCGACCAGGTAACCAACATACCTCCATATAGACCGTGGAGATATGAATGGTGAAAATCTTTTATTTTATATAGACAGTAAAATAATGCTAAGACACCACGGATAAACGATAAGGAAAGATCACCTTCAACATAAGAAACTAGTTATTAAAGTCATTAATACAAAACCAAGTAAAAAGTGCAAAAAGATTAAAAATAAAAAGTATTACACTAGACACTTTGTCTTCACCAAGTGATGTAAGAGACTTAGGCAAACATGGCCTTGATTGTCAAGAACTCTTACGATCAATCTTGGATCCCGAGATGACTCACACACTCTACGATGGACAATGGATAATGGTGGTGGATGATGGTGTTATGGTGGTGGTGGGTGGTGGGTGAAGTGTGAGAGAGGTGGTGTGCCAAGGGATGGTTTGAGCTTGAGCCAAGCACTCCTATTTATAGGCTGAACAGAAGCCTGGACACGGCCCCGTGTCCGCTGGACACGGCCCCGTGTCCACCCTTCTTCTCTTTCTTCATTAATTGCTCTTGTCTTATTAGTTGACCACGCCCCTGTGTCCGCTGAGCACGACCCCGTGTGCAGAAGAATCTTTGTACTATGAAGATTTGCTAGATTGTGCGAATCTTATAGTTGACCACGGCCCCGTGTCCGCTGAGCACGGCCCCGTGGTGGGCAATAGAAGCTTCTACCACTTTGTCTTTTCTGCTGACACTTGGGCATGCCCCCGTGCTGGCTGAGCACGGGGCGTGTTCAGTCTTCTGTTATCTTGTTTTGCTTGGGAAGATGCTATCGTGGGGTCGGGCATGTCACGTCTTGTTCCTTTTCTTGTATTTATGTTAGATTTTGGTGTCTTTTTGCTTCTTTTGTTAATTTGAGCTCATTTAATCCTGAAAATACAAAAGGAAGACAAAAGCACACTTTTTCCAACATTAGTACTAAAAAAGGGTTAGTTTTATGCCACAATTGATGAAATTTATATGTTGCATTTTGCACACATCAATGGCCAAGGAAAAGTGATAAGCCAGCCCCAACAAAAGACAAGTCCAAATGGTGTGCATATCATGAGGAGTTTGGGCATCTCACTGAAGAGTGTATTGCACTTAGAAAAGAAATTGGATACTTGTTAAGCAAGGGGCACTTGAAGGAGCTTTTGGGACGAAAGAAATCAAGGATCCAGGATCCAGAAAGGATCCCGGAAAAGGCTCCTGCTCCTCCAGCAGATGCACAAGTTATAAACTTCATATCGTACATCCTTTTCAGCAGCCAAAAGACATGCCAAGGAAACCAAGATGGATAATGGAGATAGACCCATCCGGACCTCCACTGTTACCAAGGATAAAATTATAACTTTTGATGAGGATGATCGTCTTGATGTTCAGGATCCTCATCATGATGGTCTTGTTATTACTCTGTTTATTTCTAACCACTTTGTTCGCAGGATCCTGATAGATGGAGGAAGCTCAGTAAACATCATTCAGCTTGATGTCCTCAAGAAGATGAACATTCCTGAATCAGTCATTGTCCCAAGATCCTCTGTTCTTGTGGGATTCAGCGGAGAAACCAAGAATACATTGGGGGACATCAAACTCCCTATCTATATTGAAGGACTTCATTCTTATCAAAAATTTTGTGTCATAGATTGCTTATCCTGTTGTAATGTTATCCTTGGCAGGCCATGGATACATGACATGATGGCAGTCCCATCCACCTATCATCAGTGCGTGAAGCTTCCTAGTCCATGGGGAGTGGTGAAAATTGAGAGTGATCAATAAGAAGCCAAGAATTGTTACACGTCATCAATGAAGCCTGCCTCAAGACCAAGGGAGCAATAGAAATTAAAGCATCCTTCAAGAGATGTCTTAGAGGCAAGAGAACAGGATGTGAAAGAAATCCTTATGGATCCTCGTGATCCTGAATCCATAGTCTTCATAGGATCAGGGATCCTCAGCAACATTGAACAGGATCTAGTATCCTTCCTTAAGAGGAGGAAAACTACCTTTGCCTGGAAGCATGAGGACATGACAGGTATATCTAAAGATATAATTACTCATAAGCTTGGCATTGACAGGTCATTCAAGCCTATACATCAGAAGAGGAGGAAGTTTGCACCTGAAAGGAATGCTATTATCCAGGAAGAGGTAGATAAACTACTTCGAGCAGGTATGATAAGAGAGGTTAAGTATCCAAGATGGTTAGCCAATGTGGTTGTTGTTCAAAAGAAAAATGGAAAGTGGAGGGTATGTGTCGATTTCACTGATTTAAACAAGGCATGTCCCAAGGATCCTTTCCCATTACCCCACATTGACTCCATAGTGGATGCTACCCGGGTCATGAGTTGTTGACTTTTATGGATGCTTCATCTGGATTTCAACAAATTCAGATGGAACCATCTGATCAAGAGGATACAGTCTTTATGACCCCAACTGGTATATATTGTTATATTGCTATGCCATTTGGACTAAGGAATGCAGGTGCTACTTATCAAAGACTAGTCAATATGATGTTCAAGGAACAAATTGGACACACTATGGAAGTCTATATAGATGACATGGTGGTTAAGTCCAAGAAAGCTGAGGATCACCTTAGAGACTTGGAGGAAGCATTCAATATCCTTGATAAATTTAATATGAAACTAAATCCTTCCAAGTGTCACTTTGGTGTTAAAGCAGGTAAATTCCTAGGCTATATGGTGACAAAAAGAGGCATTGAAGCAAGTCCAGAGCAAATTAAGGATATTGTGAATATCAAATCTCCTGCCAATGCTAAGGATGTGCAAAGATTGACAGGCAGGATCGCAGCCTTGAACAGGTTCATATCCAAATCCTCAGAAAAATGCAAGGAATTCTATGACATTTTGAGGAAGAACAAGAAATTTGAATGGACTGAAAAGCATGAAAATGCTCTCAAAGCTCTTAAGGATTACCTATCCTCAGCCCCTGCCCTGATGAAACCAGAAAAAGGGGATTTATTATCCTTGTATTTAGCGGTATCCTCTAAAGCAGTAAGTGCGGTCCTTGTTAAGGATCACGAAGGTACACAACATCCTGTCTATTATGTAAGTAAGAGTTTGCTTGATGCTGAATCCAGGTATTCACATTTAGAAAAACTTATCCTTGCATTAATTATGGCATCTACTAAACTAAGACATAATTTTGAAACTCATGCCATTATTGTTAAGACTAATTTTCCAATTAAGAATGTTCTCAGGAAACCTGAAATGTCAGGAAGGATGGCAAAGTGGGCAGTGAAGCTTAGTGCATATGATATAAGATATGAACCGAGGACTGCCATCAAATCCCAAGCCTTAGCTGACTTTGTGGCAGATTTTAGTAGTGACTTGCAAAAGGAAGCTGAGTTGGAAGTCCAACAGCTAGAAGAAACTAAGGATCCTTGGATACTCTTCACTGATGGAGCCTCCAATGTCAAAGGAACAGGGCTTGGAATACTACTAAAATCGCCACAGGGGGACATAATACCCCACTCCATAGCTTGTGAGTTCCAAACTACTAATAAAGAGGCTGAATATGAAGCCTTGATAGCTGGTTTGCAAATCGCTAAGCATATGAGGATCAGGTATCTTGAGGTACATGTGGATTCATTGTTAATTACTAATCACTTTAATGGATCCTATGCTGTTAAAGGTGAAAAGCTAATCAAATATTTAGAGATAGTCAAAGAATTGGCACTCTCTTTTGTTTCCTTTAGTTTGATACAGGTACCAAGGGAAGAGAATGCAGAGGCTGATGCATTAGCCAATCTAGGATCATCCTTGAAGATTCCAGAGGATATCAGGATCCCTATTATCCACATCCTAACCCCTGCTATCGAGGATCATGTAGCCATGGAGATAGGAGAAGATTCTGCAATCATCCCTAGTGATGATACACAATCTCAGTCAGGATCATGGATCCTTCCAATCATGAGATACATACAACATGGAGAGATTCCTACAGGAGAAAACCCCAGGGTTTTCAAAATCAAGGTATCTCAATTCACAATATTGAATAACATGTTATATAAACGATCTCTTGCAGGTCCATATCTAAGATGCATTGAGGATCCTGAAATCCAAGAAGTCCTAAAGGATTTCCATGAAGGAGATTTTGGGAACCACACTGGGGGCAGGGCATTATTCTCAAGGATCCTGAGGACAGGATACTATAGGCCTACTATGAAGAAGGATGCTGTGGAATATGCCAGGAAGTGTGATCCTTGTCAGAGACATAGTAATATCCTTCACCAACCAGCAGAACTTTTGCATCCTATATCCTCTTCTTGGCCATTTATGAGATGGGGGATGGATATAGTTGGTAAACTTCCCAAGGCACCTGGTGGAAAAGTATTCATGCTTGCTATGACTGATTACTTCTCCAAGTGGATAGAGGCTGAAGCCTTTGCTCAAGTCAGAGAAAAAGAAGTGATATCCTTTATTAAAAGAAACATTATTACTAGATTTGTTGGGGGATTAAGATGATAACATCAACACCAGTCCACCCACAAGCTAATGGTCAGGCTGAATCATCCAACAAGATCATCATCAACAATTTGAAGAAGAAGCTTGGATCCAAGAAAGGAAATGGGTAGAAGAACTACCTTATGTACTTTGGGCTGTGTTTTGGTCAAAAAATCAGATGAGGATATTGCAACCAAACTCTCAGTTACGGGGTATGATGCTTGAAATGTAGAACAATGATGATGATCACTTTAATGTAAAATTGCACAAACAACACAAGGGTTTATACGGGGAAAAAGCCCTTGATCAAGAGTTGATCTCCGGCACAAAAAACCCCGGGTGACGGAAACTACCGATCACCAAGCTCAAATAAATGATTAAATGTTTACAACTTCGGATAGTAACGAGCTAGGTACAAGGATCACTATCGTGAAATATGTAAATGTGAGTGAAAACGAATGAATGTTCGTCGAGAGCTTCAAGTGTGCGAGTATATGAGTGTTTGTAGCTGAGAAATGACTAAGTTTTTCTCTACTAGCTCGTTACCCCTTTTTAAAATAGAAATCTAACTACCAAACTAACTATCCGACTTTCGTGCCATGCCTGCACGTTCTCCACAACGTCTATTTTTGGCCAAGCACGTGCAGAATAGTTTGGGAATATTCTCCAGGAATGTCGCTAAGACTTGGTCAAGCTTGTTATACCTGCGAGATACTACAAAACATAAGTAAACAATCGTTAGTACGAGGATCCTTAAAGTGATCCATGATCCTGATCCTGAAGCTCTTCTGAGGATCACCACCTGTCACAGAAGTAAGGATCACTAATTAGGATAACGAATAAGGATCACTAATTGTTAGAAAATCCCCCCCTAACAATTGCCCCCAAAATATAAGGAGTTAAATTGTAAATATGTGAGTTATATTTTACTGATCTTATCTGCAACAAACTAACGGATATATAGCCGTTAAAATAGAACTAGCCGTTGCGATCATGACGTCACAGAAGTGACAATCCTGCAGAATCATAATTATAAATAGAGATATAGATAGGATCATTATGCATTCAAATTCGAAAGAAACTCCCTTTAAATTCTCAGTCGACGATCAACCAGGTATTTCTTTCTCCTCTTTCTTCCTCTCTTACTCTGTTTTTCTTTCTTTACCTCCGTCACTTCAAAAATGTTGCTCCGAAGTTCACCGGCCAAGGATCACCCAAAGAACAGTCCTCCGAAAAGCCAGGGGATCATTGAAGACTCCATTAAAGAACGCTGCTGTTTCAATGATGCTCAGATAGATAGGATCCGCCACTGTTTCCCGGCGAACACTGAGTTTAGGCCTTATGACCCCAATGCCCTGAGTGATCATATCTCCGACACATGGGTTGCTTTCCCCGTCACTCCGTTCACCATAGGCTATTCATATCCTTTTCCAACCTTCACCCAATCTTTCTTTTCACTAACCGGCATCTCTTATGTTCAAGCCATGCCGATGATTTGGAGGGTTTTATACACCCTTGAAAGGATCATCGATCAGGAGGGAATAGATCTAGGAATGGTAGAGCTGGGAGAGCTGTATGATCTTACCACCTTTGGTTCTCATCGCTATTTGTTTAAACGTAAACCCGGCGAGGAACACCCGATCTTCAAAGCCACCAAGAATGATACTAACTGGAAGCGGCGTTTCTTTTTTATCAAGAGAGATTCCATTGAGGATGGAAAGGATCTACCTAAAAAATGGGCTACCCATGGTAGGGTAGAGGATCCTGATAAGGATCACCAGGAACTTTCTTTTGATGTAAGGATAACTTATATTTTTGCTTTCTTGTTATGCAGCTATCACCGTCTCACACCTCAAACTGTCCCCTGCTGCTAAGGAGAGGCTCCTTGCTTTCAAGAAACTTGACCCTGAGACAAGAACTTTCAAGACAACAACCCAAGATTCACAGGAGGTATCCTCAGGCTCTGTCACAATGTCAAGTAAGTATCCTTGTCTAAAATTTAAATAAATAGTGAAATATGAATTGAGAAAAGATACTTATCTTATTTTGATTGTGTAGGTGCTGGAAAATCTACCAAGTCTGCTTCCAAGTTCAATGTTGCTGATCTCACCACTGTTAGATCCTCTAAGAGAAAAGCTCCTACCAGTCCGACAGCTTCGGTCCCCAAGGCACCCCTCAAAGGAAAGGCAATCAAGAAGAGAAAAGCCTCTGAAGCTGAGGATCTGCAGGGTCTGCCCCTAATCCGCCACCAATTTCTCGAGTACTTTAATGAGGTAAGGATCACTGTCTCTGCTCGTATATCATGTTGATATATCCTGCTGATTTGAGGATCACCTAATCCTGACCTTATCCTCTATCCTCTTTGCAGAAATTTTCCGAGATTGAGGATTATGTTGGCCACGTTGAGGATCAGGATAAGAAGATTGCCGATCTCCAGCAGGTTGCGGTGTTAAAGGATCTCACAATTGCTGATCTCCAGAAGGAAGTCCGGGATACCAAACAGCAGATGGCCAAGGTGCTGGTTAATGTTGACTATGAGAAGAGCGAGATCACCGAAGATGCCAAAGTCTCCGCCGCCATTACAATGTACAAGACCAAGCTTCAAATGGCCTTGGAAGCTCAGGATCCTGCTTTTGACAAGAGCACCTGGGATATTGAAGGTTGGAAGGCAAGGCTGGCTGAACTGGACGATGAAGAGGCTGAGGAGGTTGAAGAGATCCTGACAATTGAAGCTGGAGGCAAAGGTGAAGGTGGTGAAACAAGTGGAGCTGGAGGTGACAATGCAGCGAAGGTTTAGGCTGCAGGATTGGGCGATGAAGGACATTTCTAGACACAGCCGGAGCCCAATTTACTAAATTTGAAAGTTTGTTTTGGTTATGGTGTTTTTTGTTGAACAATGATGGGTTGTACTTGAACAGTAGGTTTTAGGATTAAGGATCATGTATGATCCTGTGGACAATAGGCAGGATAATGGGTGGTGGATGGATCCTCTGTTTGGGGGATGAAGCCACTCGTTATCCTTCCGTCTTTTATTTTCTGCACTACAAAGACCCGTAAACAATGGACACCCTTTGCCAACCCATGTGGACGGGCCACATTTTGCTGGTAGAAATGTGGGTTGGCAATTTTGACAACCTTAAGGGGTTAGTCTTTTGTTAATAAATAAAAACTTAACCTTTTGTCGCTTATCTTGTGTTGTTATTCTTTATAATGTCTTACTTTCCAACTGTTGTAATATTCATTTTGTTTATACTTATCAAGCCCAAAAAAATCAGAAAAGATATACAGAAAGTTTAGGACATGATCAAGGATCACATATCCCATAACCGATAAGTTCTAAAAAGTGATATGGTTTAAAAATCATAAGTTCAGTTGTCAAATATAAGGGTTATTCAAATAAATAATGAATAGAATTAAAAATAGTTAAGGATCATACATGAGGATCCAAGTTAGGATCCTAACCATAATAAGGATAACTACAAGATAAAACTTAGAATAAGGTAAGGATCAAGGATCCCTAGTTGCCTATCTTCAAGAACCTGAAATAGAGCATAACTTGGGACTAAGCCAATATAAGATAAGAGTTAGTAACTGGGGACAAGCCCAAGGATAACTGGGGACAAGCCCAAGGATAACTGGGGGCAAGCCCAAGGATAACTGGGGGCAAGCCCAAGGATAACTGGGGACAAGCCCAAGGATCGTATGTAAACTGGAGTATGGCCCTAACTGGCGACTATCCAAACTTAGTGGCATGAAAATGCCAAAACCTTAGCTAACGTGAAAACGTTAGAAACCTTAGCTAACGTGAAAACGTTAGAAACCTTAGGAACGGATGTATGGTACGTCTACCATTATACGTAGGATCCTAAGCATAGCCAGAACAATGGAATTATCAGCCCCTAAAACGAGTACTGGTCCCAATGCCTTGAACTATACCAGGATCATCGTGCGCTACAGGCGGAACTGGGGTCAAGCCCAAATAACTGGGGTCAAACCCAAGGAACGGATTGCTTCTGCAGATAACCAATGTTATGCAAAGGATACCTGGACTTTCAAAACTTAAACTCACGTGAGAGATGGATAAAGGATACATGATCCTTATCCTTATATGAGAAAATAAAGAAATGAAATAGTTTAAGTTTAGGATATTACCTAAGTAAGGATCACCAATACTTTGAGGATCCTTTAAGGATATCCCTTTCGTTAGGATGATCTGTGCCATGAGGATCCTACTCACATGAAATATTTCTTCAAGTGGACAGCATTCCAAGCTCTTGGTAGCAAATCACCTTCCATGGTTAGCAATCTATATGCCCCCTTTCCTGCTTCAGCTTCAATCAAATAAGAGCCTTCCCATTTTGGAGCTAACTTTCCATCAGCAGGATTGGTGGTATTCTGAAATGCTTTCCTTAATACCATATCTCCAACTTGAAACCTCCTGATCCTGACATTTTTGTTGTAAGCACCAGCCATCCTTTGCTGATAACTGGCCATCCTTATCCTAGCCATATCCCTGATTTCTTCAATAGTATCCAGGTCTTGAGCCAAGTTTTCATTATTTTCCTCAGGATCACGAGTACTTGTTCTAGCAGTTGGAACCACCATTTCTGTTGGGATCACCGATTCTGCCTCAAACACCAAAGAGAATGGTGTTTGACCAGTAGCATTCTTAGGGGTTGTCCTGTCAGCCCAAAGCACATAAGGTAGTTCTTCTGCCCATTTCCCTTTCTTGGATCCAAGCTTCTTCTTCAAATTGTTGATGATGATCTTGTTGGATGATTCTGCCTGACCATTAGCTTGTGGGTGGACTGGTGTTGATGTTATCATCTTAATCCCCCAGCTGTCACAAAAGTTAGTGGTTCTGCCCCCAATAAATTGGGAACCATTATCACAAATAATCTCAAAAGGAATTCCAAATCTAGTTATAATATTTCTTTTAATGAAGGATATAACTTCCTTTTCTCTGACTTGGGCAAAAGCTTCAGCCTCTATCCACTTGGAGAAGTAATCAGTCATAGCTAGCATGAATACTTTTCCCCCAGGTGCCTTAGGGAGCTTACCAACTATATCCATACCCCATCTCATAAATGGCCAAGAGGAGGATATAGGATGCAATAATTCAGCTGGTTGATGAAGGATATTGCTGTGTCTCTGGCAAGGATCACATCTTTTAGCATACTCCACAGCATCTCTCTTCATGGTTGGCCAGTAGTATCCTGTCCTCAGGATCCTTGAGAATAATGCCCTGCCCCCAGTGTGGTTTCCACAATCTCCTTCATGGAAGTCTTTTAAAACTTCTTGGATTTCAGGATCCTCAATGCATCTCAAGTATGGTCCTGCAAGAGATCGTTTATACAACATACTATTTATAATTGAGAATTGAGATACCTTAGATTTGAAAGCCCTAGGGTTTTCTCCTGTAGGAATCTCTCCGTGTTGTAAGTATCTCATAATTGGTGAGATCCATGATCCTGATCCTGAATGTGATCGAGTATCCTCACTAGGGATTATTGCAGAATCATTTCCTATTTCCATAGCCACGTGATCCTCAATAGCCGGGGTCAGGATATGGATAATAGGAATCTTGATATCCTCCGCGATCTTCAAGGATGGTCCTAAATTAGCCAATGCATCAGCTTCTGTATTTTCTTCCCTTGGTACCTGTGACAAACTAAAGAAAACAAAAGAGAGTGCCAAACTTTTGACTATCTCCAAATATTTGGTTAGCTTTTCACCTTTAACAGCATTGGATCCATTAAAGTGGTTTGTAATTAACAAAGAATCTACGTGTACCTCAAGATACCTGATCCCCATATGCTTGGCAATTTGCAAACCAGCAATTAAGGCTTCATATCCAGCCTCATTGTTAGTGGTTTGGAACTCACAAGCTATAGAGTGGGGTATTATGTCCCCCTGTGGCGATTTTAGTAGTATTCCCAGCCCTGTGCCTTTGACATTTGAGGATCCATCAGTATAGAGTATCCAAGGATCCTCGGTCTCTTCTAGTTGCTGGACTTCCAACTCAGCTTCTTCTTGTAAATCACTACTGAAATCAGCCACAAAGTCAGCTAATGCTTGGGATTTGATGGCTGTCCTAGGCTCATATCTTATATCATATGCACTTAGTTTTACTGCCCACTTAGCCATCCTTCCTGACATCTCTGGTTTCCTGAGGACATTCTTAATTGGAAAATTAGTTTTAACAATGATAACATGAGTTTCAAAATAGTGTCTTAACTTAGTAGATGCCATAATTAATGCAAGAATAAGCTTTTCAAGGTGTGAATACCTGGATTCGGCATCAAGTAAACTTTTACTTACATAATAGACAGGATGTTGTGTACCTTCATGATCCTTAACAAGGACCGCACTTACTGCTTTTGAGGATACTGCAAGATACAAGGATAACACATCACCTTTTTCTGGTTTCATCAAAGCTGGGGCTGAGGATAGGTAATCTTTGAGTGCTCTTAAAGCATTTTCATGCTTCTCCGTCCACTCAAATTTCTTGTTCTTCCTTAGGATATCATAGAATTCTTTACACTTCTCAGAGGATTTGGATATAAATCTGTTCAAGGCCGCTATCCTGCCTGTTAGCCTTTGAACATCCTTAGCATTTACCGGAGATTTGATGTTCACTATTGCTTTAATTTGTTCCGGGCTAGCTTCAATGCCTCTCTTTGTCACCATATATCCTAAGAATTTACCTGCTTTAACACCAAAGTGACATTTTGAAGGATTAAGTTTCATGTTATATTTGTCAAGGATATCGAATGCTTCCTCCAAGTCTCTTAGGTGATCCTCAGCTTTTAAGGATTTTACCACCATATCATCTATGTAAACCTCCATAGTTTGTCCAATCTGGTCCTTGAACATCATATTCACCAGCCTCTGATATGTTGCACCTGCATTTCTTAATCCAAACGGCATAGCAATATAGCAGTATATACCAGTTGGAGTCATGAAGGCTGTATCCTCTTGGTCGGATGGTTCCATTTGGATTTATTGGAATCCAGATGATGCATCCATAAAAGTTAACAGTTCATGACCCGCAGTTGCATCCACCATGGAGTCAATGTGGGGTAAAGGGAAAGGATCCTTGGGACATGCCTTATTTAAATCGGTAAAATCGACACATACCCTCCACTTTCCGTTTTTCTTTTGAACAACAACCACATTGGCCAACCATCTTGGATACTTGACCTCTCTAATCATACCTGCCCGGAGCAATTTCTCTACCTCTTCTTGGATAATGGCATTCCTTTCCGGTGCAAACTTTCTTCTCCTTTGATGGATTGGTTTGAAGGATCTGTCAATGCCGAGTTTGTGAGTGATTACATCTTTGGATATACCAGTCATATCTTCGTGTTTCCATGCAAAGGTAGTCTTTCTCCTTTTGAGGAAGGATACGAGGTCTTCTTTCATTTTGCCAAGGATCCCTGATCCGATACAGATTTTGGATTCAGGATCATCAGGATCCATGAGGATTTCTACCACATCCTGCTCTCTGGCCTCCAAGACATCCCTTGGAGGATACCTTGATTGCTATTGCTCCCTTGACTTCGAGGCTGGTTTCATCGATGAAGTGTAGCAATTCTTAGCCTCCTGCTGATCACTATCAATCTTCACTATTCCCCAAGGACTAGGGAGCTTCACACATTGATGGTAAGTAGATGGGACTGCTTTCATATCGTGTATCCAAGGCTAAACCGTCGTGATGAGGATCCTGGATATCAACACGATCCTCTTCATCAAAGGTTATGACTTTTCCTTCGGAGACACTCGATGTTCGAACTGGTCTTTCTCCATTATCCATTTTAGTTTCCTTTGCATGCCTTTTAGCTCTTGAAAAGGATGTGCCACAAATGTCGGATCCTCCAGAAATAAAGTTTATCACTTGTGCATCTGCTGGAGGAGCTGGAGCCTTCTCAGGGATCCTTTCAGGATCCTGAGTCCTTGACTTTTTTCTTCCCAACAACTCTTTTAGATGCCCCTTGCTCAACAAGTATCCAATTTCCTTTCTTAATGCAATGCATTCTTCTGTGAGGTGCCCAAAATCTTCATGATATGCACACCACTTTGATTTATCCTTAGTTGCAGCTGGCCTATCATTCTTTCTCGGCCATCTAGCTTTATCACCTAGGTTCTGCATAGCAAGGATTAGTTCATTGTTATCAACACTAAAACAATATTCAGAAATTGGAGGATAATCCTCATCATCCTCTTCTTGATCAACAGAGTGCACGTTCTGATTATCAGATCTGTTGTAGGATCTGAATTTGTTGTTCCTGAATGAGGATCCTTGCTTATCCTGCTTTGAGGATCCTGCTAACCTCTCCTGGATCCTCTTGTCATCCTCTAGCCGAATGAATCTAAGTGCTCGGGTTCTTACCTCATCTAAGTTCCTGCATGGTGTCATAACAAGATCATCATAGAAAGACGAATCCCTAAGCAACCCCATTTTGAAGGCCTCAACAGCCGTAGCTATATCTAAATTGGGAATGTCTAAGGATTCTTTACTGAATTTGGTAATGTAATCCCTTAATGATTCATTATGACCTTGGGTTATCCTATATAAATCACTAGTTAATCGTTCAAATTTTCTACTACAAGAAAACTGATTATTAAACAAGTTAACTAGGTTAGCAAATGAGGTAATAGAATAGGGAGGAAGACTTAGCAGCCATTTGAGAGCTGATCCAGTAAGAGTGGATCCGAATCCCTTGCACAGGCATGCTTCCTTTAACCTTTCTGGAATTGGATTGATCTCCATCCTCTCCCTGTATTGTGCTATGTGTTCTTCAGGATCTGTTGAACCATCATACAACTTCATTGTTGGCACATGGAACCTCTTGGGTATCTCAGCATCACAGATTGGTGGTGCAAAATGAGATATCTTGTGGCTTCCATCTGCAATCTCTGGGATAGGTTTGACTACTCCCGGAACACTTGATATCATATCCTTTAGCTTTTGCAATTCTCTAGCCATGGCATGATTGATACCTGGATCCTGCATAAGACCATGGTTAGTAGTATGAGAATTATTAAAAGTGTTACCTCCCATTGGATTCAAGTTAGGAAGAATGGATGTTAATCCATATTGTTGAGGCTCTGGAATGATCGAGGGACCAGTAGAGGCATTGGTCTGCATTGGAATAAAATCTCCCTGATGGACATCTGAATTTCCTATTTGCAAACTCCTCAAGGATCCTGGCATCTGGAAGGATCCCTGAAACTGGGATGATCCTGGAACGAAGGAGGATCCTTGAACCTGGGATGATCCTGGAACGAAGGAGGATCCTTGAACCTGGGATGATCCTGGAACGAAGGAGGATCCTTGAACCTGCTGCATTCCTGAATAACCTCCTGAACTCGTGAGGGATCCCATATGCTGAGGATAGGATCCCGCTGGCTGCAAATATGAACCTGATGCCTGGGTCATTGTTGTTGCTCCGTAGTGCACTCCTTTTGGTCCACCCACATATTGAATGTCTGGAACCACTAATGGCTGAGAAGTAATCACCGGAGTGTCAAAATTCAAAGATCTGGGCATCAGTGGGGAACGATCCTCTGCCGTTTTCTTCTGTTTCTTAATTTCGTCAATCTCCCGGAGGATCCTTTCGTTGGTCTTATCCTGTTGCCTTATCTGATCCTTCATCTGCAAAATCAAAGTAAACATGTCACTAGTAGTGGGAGTGTAAGAAGCAGAAGAAGTTGGGGGTTTTGAGAAAATGGGAGTTGGTTTCTTCGCAACATTCTCGGTATTCTTCTGGGATCCAGAAGGTGGTGGAGGCAAAGGAGGGACGCCTTGTGAAGAAGTGAATGAGGGCATCAAATTTGAAGCATTATTCGCTGAGGAAGCCATTTGCTTGGTTGTAGTGAACCGAAATAAGCACAGAGATGCGTATTTTTCTGAGGACGAAGCACCAATTGCCCCACGGTGGGCGCCAAACTGTTTTGGTCAAAAAATCAGATGAGGATATTGCAACCAAACTCTCAGTTACGGGGTATGATGCTTGAAATGTAGAACAATGATGATGATCACTTTAATGTAAAATTGCACAAACAACACAAGGGTTTATACGGGGAAAAAGCCCTTGATCAAGAGTTGATCTCCGGCACAAAAAACCCCGGGTGACGGAAACTACCGATCACCAAGCTCAAATAAATGATTAAATGTTTACAACTTCGGATAGTAACGAGCTAGGTACAAGGATCACTATCGTGAAATATGTAAATGTGAGTGAAAACGAATGAATGTTCGTCGAGAGCTTCAAGTGTGCGAGTATATGAGTGTGTGTAGCTGAGAAATGACTAAGTTTTTCTCTACTAGCTCGTTACCCCTTTTTAAAATAGAAATCTAACTACCAAACTAACTATCCGACTTTCGTGCCATGCCTGCACGTTCTCCACAACGTCTATTTTTGGCCAAGCACGTGCAGAATAGTTTGGGAATATTCTCCAGGAATGTCGCTAAGACTTGGTCAAGCTTGTTATACCTGCGAGATACTACAAAACATAAGTAAAAAATCGTTAGTACGAGGATCCTTAAAGTGATCCATGATCCTGATCCTGAAGCTCTTCTGAGGATCACCACCTGTCACAGAAGTAAGGATCACTAATTAGGATAACGAATAAGGATCACTAATTGTTAGAAAATCCTCCCCTAACAGGCTGATAGGACAACTCCCAAGAATGCTACTGGCCAAACTCCATTCTCTTTGGTATTTGGAGCAGAATCGGTGATCCCTACAAAGATGGTGGTTCCTACTGCAAGAACAAGCATTCGTGATCCTGAAGAAAATGCTGAAAACTTGGTTCAAGACTTGGATACTATAGAAGAGCTCAGGGATTTGGCAAGGATAAGGATGGCCAGTTATCAACAAAGGATGGCTGGAGCCTACAACAAAAATGTCAGGATCAGGAAATTCCAAGTTGGCGATATGGTATTAAGGAAAGCATTTCAGAATACCACCAATCCTGCTGATGGAAAGTTAGCACCAAAATGGGAAGGCCCCTATTTGATTGAAGCTGGGGCAGGAAAGGGGGCATATCAATTGCTAACAATGGAAGGTGATTTGCTACCAAGAGCTTGGAATGCTGTCCACTTGAAGAAATACTTCATGTAATAAGGATCCATGATCCTTAGCTATTTTCGTAACAAGTATCCTTGAAGGATCCTTACAGGACGGAGGATCCTCATTTTGGTAATGATCTAATCCTAAACTATTTCACTCTTTAATTATCCTATATATAAGGATCCTGGATCCTTTATCCTCCTTTCACTTGATTCTGAGTTTTGCAGAAGGTTTAGGTATCCTTAACAAAGGATTGAGTATCCACAGAGGTATTCAGTTATTTGGGCTTGACCCCAGTTATTTGGGCTTGACCCCAGTTTTTGGGTCTGTCCCCAGTATCGCCAGTAGCGCACGATGATCCTGGTACAGTTCATGGCAATGGGACCAGTACTCGCTTTAGGGGCTGACAATTTCATTGTACTGGCTGTATCCGGGATCCTACGTATAATGGTAGACGTACCATACATCCGTTCCTAAGGTTTCTAACGTTTTCACGTTAGCTAAGGTTTTGGCATTTTCATGTCACTAAGTTTGGATAGTCGCCAGTGAGGGCCATACTCCAGTTTACACAAGATCCTTTGGGCTTGTCCCCAGTTATCCTTTGGGCTTATCCCCAGTTATCCTTTGGGCTTCTCCCCAGTATATTGGGCTTGTCCCCAGAATTGTTGGGCTTGTCCCCAGTTACTAACTCTTCTCTTATATTTGGCTTAGTCCCAAGTTATGTTCTGTTTCAGGGTTTTGAAGTTAAACAGCCAAGGATCCTTGATCCTTACCTTTTATTAAGGTTTGTCTTTTGGTTATCCTGATTATGAATGTTAAAGGGTTAGGATCCTAACTTGGGTTCTCAGGTATGATCCTTAATCACTTTGATTTCATTTATTATTTATGTAAGTGACCCTTGTCCTTTGACAACAAAATTGATGATCCTTAAGTTACATAATTTTTCTGAATTTATTGACTAAAGGATATTCAAACCATCCGGCTTCAGTTCCTGCAAGACGGAGAGAGGCTTACCATAGCAAGAAGCAACCTGGCTTACATATGGGTATGTTAGCCTTTCCATCTGCTCTACGGAACCCTTGAAGATATCGGATGCCTCAGGACGGTACAAGGGAGATTTCTCCAAAGGATGGCCAGACTCGTGAAGCTTATAACCCGCAATAAGACCTTGATGTTTCCCCAGGTTGAGCAACTTAGTATAAACTTCACCAAGGGCAGAGTTAAACTCCTTGGAATGAAGCAAATAGGTAACAACCTGGTGAAAACCCTGCTCAATGAGCCACTGGTTATCCCCAGTGGCCTGGGCAACCAAAGTCTTCAAACCATCTTTCTCCTCATCAAAAGCCTTCTGTTGTACAGCCAAGGCTTCTCTATCAGATTTCAGCTTCAGACGGTCAGCTTCAAAACTCTTCTTGAGATCACCCATCTCAATCTCATGCCTCTTTGTTAACTCTCCCACTTTCTTGGTCCAAGCCATCTCCTTCTTAGAAAAGCTATCAATCTCCTTCTTCATTGCAGCAATCGAAGCTTTCATTTTTTCCTTCTTCTTGGAAGCCTCCTCATATTCCTGCATCCCTTTAGCAAAACGAGTGACACGTTCAGCCAAAAAGGCAGAAAGGTTGCAGGAACTGAGTATCATCCTAGAAATAAGATGATCAGCCTCCATCTCAGATATGGCACTTCGAACACCGGGAGGAGCAAAATGAGCCAAGGCCTCAGCACAAACAGTCGGCTCTTTAAAATTATCACCAACCTTAACCCCCCAGTTAGGCACATAAATGTCCTGACCCTCTGAACCTTCGAAGCTCTCAACGCTTTTCACTGACGAACCTTGAATAACAGGAGTGGTACCTTTCTTAATTAATTTCTTCTTCTTGCTTGAAACAATTAACTCCTTTTCCTTACCCTTGCCAACATCCATAGCTTGATCCCCTGACGCCTCAATATCATCACTAACATCGATAGGCTCTGAACCAGAAGGCTGATCAACACCTTTCAGATGGCGTTGGGAACGACGAGTAGAACCCTTGGAAGCAGTAGCCTTGGTAAAGCCTTTAACATTCGGGACACTCACGTAACCAGAACCCTCAAACCTGTAATCAGAACCCCTAACAACCGCATTCTCGACAGGAGTAGCAGCAACATCATCAAAGGCAACGTCAGAGGTATCATCACTTTTGATAAAATCAAGAGCAGACATAACTGCACACAAATATAAAAACACATAAGCAAACAAAGAAACAGGAACAAAAGAGCAAGAGAAGAACAAATGCATACCCTTCCCATCTCTAATAAGCACCGGATCCCGGTTGGCCTTTTCCCACAATTTACTCAAACCCAACAACACCAACAAATGCTCGGGGAAGGGATGAAGCCTCGAAGGGCACTCCCTGAGAGTTTCTAAAAAACGAGTGTTTATGTCAGAAGCAGAAGGCTCCGGTTCGTTTAGAACGGCATCCGGGTGTCTCCAAACAAGTTTAAAAGGAACAATCTCCTCCGACACCCAGAAAAACCGGTCCTTCCAGACCCCAAGTGTAGAAACCATGGACGAAACTAAACAAGTATCAACTTGAGTGGTTTCAAAGGTAAACCAATCACCATTCTTAGCAAGCCGGAAGAAGCGGCGAAAAGACAACAGAGATGGGTCATACCCGGCGGCCCGACACAAAATTTCAAAATGTAAAACCCTAGCCAAGCCAAGGGGGTGAATCTGACCAAAAGACACTCGGTAATATTCCAAAATATTCAAAACAAAGTTTGAAAACGGGAAACGAAGATTCGAGAACTCAAAATGACGACAATATAAGGCAATCGAACCAGGAGGACATTCATTGATAGATTTATCACAGGCCGGTGCAACCGGTCTATACTTTCTCCCTATACCCCATTCCATACAAAACAAATCGACTTCCTCTTGAGTCAGTCGAGAAAAAGACTTTGCCATATCCTTACGAGCACCCATGATATGAACAATTAAAGAGAAAATAAGCAAAACAGAACTGACCTGATTTGAAAAAGGGGGATACTTGAGAGAAAAAAGGAGCAAGTAATGTTCTTCCAAAATAAAAATGTGTAAATAAATGAGATAAAGGATAATTATCAACAGGCAGAATTAAAAACCGCCGCCTGACAAACTGCCACAGGTCTTGTCAACCGTCTTGTCAAATTCTGAAATTCAAAAAACTCAACCGTTTTCAACCTTCCAACCTTCGAACCCTCGAAGCCTTTGAGCAGTAAAATACACGTATAAAAGTCAGAAGTCTTTGAGCTCATTTCCCAAAAACCTCTGACTTGGGGGGCTGATGACGGGGGTAGCCCAAGACCAAATATGAATGATTTAAATACGTAAATGCTCATAAGGCAAAATGGTTCAAAGGTTAAAAACCTGGGAAGACGAGATAAAGTAACACTGAACAGTAAGTAGTCATGTCTCTGGGTTACTTCACCAACTCGCCAGCCGCAAAAGCAATGCAGGTCCACAGAGCACACTCTATTATCCAGGGGTCAAAAGGCTTCAACCCCCGAAAGGGTAAGCCCCTCACTGCAAGCAAGGTCACTAGTCAAATGCATTCCTCTTTGGGAGGTGTCTTCTCCTATATATTTGACACTTCATTTACTGAGGAGGGACATTGCTGGCCAGTCCTGTTTCCTTAAAACTCTGGTCATTCACTACGAGTACTTGCTTCATGCGAGTTACTCCCTTTCACATCCAACACACACATTCTCTTTGCTCCTTCATCCGAATCTGAACATACTTCAGAGGAGGATCTTTAGCAAACAATAAAAATAAACTAGTGAACCTCCTTCCACGTCTTGCAAACGTGGGGGGACCCCACGACCTGCGTTAGGAAAAGTTGAACCCTTCAACCCTCTTACCTAACCAGCCAAGCTACTATCCTTGGTCTATTATTTGTTGCATCAACAATATGTTTATATGTTATTGGTCATATGTTCCTTTTTGTAGTTATTAAAGTAGTAAATTATATAAACATTAGACTAAAAAATGCTCATAAGAGTTTCAATGATGTGTTTAACAAATTAATGAGTATACCCGTTACCCGCGGGTATACCCGATGGGTAAATACCCGACGGGTAACGGGTCGGGTACGGGCCAAAGAATTACAACCAGGTACGAGCTTGGGATTACTAATACCCGGCCCAAACCCGGCCCATTGCCATTCATATGCTCATTTGAATTTGAATTATGGACAGTCTTGTTGTTTGTGCCTAGTCTAATGGCATAATTTTGCAATGAGACTCTCCCTTGAAAAACTCAAAGCTAGAATTAGCACTTGTAATGGATAGTCTTGTTGTTTGTCCCTAATCATGCATGTTACTATTTCATCTTGTACGTATTGTATGTTAAGGAATATTGTATTTTACACTTTCACACACATATATATATATATAGGAGAAGGATCCGTTAGTAACCACCCTTTATTGCGAGAACCGCGAGAACTAATGTAAACACAACCAAAAATACCTAAAAAATCTAAAAAAACACATAAAAAATTTTTTTAATATTTTTTATAAAAAAATCGCTAATTTTCGTCATCAAAAAAAATTATGACAAAAATTAGCGATTTTTTATAAAAAAAATATTTTTAAAAAAATTGTGTGTTTTTTAGATTTTTTTTAGGTTTTTGAGGGGTTTCGATTTATGGTTTAGTTTTTAGCATTTATTGAGGGGTTTAGATTTATGGTTTAGTTTTTAGTATTTAGCTTGGGGGTGGTTAGGTTTTTTTAGGCTTTTGGGGGGTGAGGTGGGCGGTTAGGTTTTTTTATGTTTTGGGTGGTGTAGTGGGTTTATTTTGTTGTTTTCACATTTGTTCTTACGGTACTCACAATAAAGATGGTTCTCGCATGAACCATACCCTATATATATAATCTTATAGTTTGAATTTTGCGATATATATGTGTGTTTTTTTTAAATATTATAAGTGAATAGTTCACAATTTACGATCACTTTCATTGTTTTCCTAATTAGACATTTTAATCTATGATGGCAAGGGAACGTGGCCAAGTGTTAATTTAGAATTATGAACAAGCGCTCATGAAGTATTGAAGTGCACCATTGAGATGTTTTTTATTTATATTTCACTCGCCCATTGATGAAAAACAAACATCATAGTAGTTAGTCTTGGTTCAAATGTTCAATAGACACTATATGAGCCTACACAGTACCGCTAATGAGGTAATATATCTGACTTGCTTCCTTAGTAGTTAAACCATTATCGTCCCACCCCGATATTTTCACGTATTATCGATGGGCCTGGTGGGGAGTATCGTGACGTAGTTGATATCATCATAGACAATTTATCACAGTTTATATACACAGCGGAAGTCAAAAGATAAATCATCACAAACCGAATTAAAAGTAATATCAAGTGTATTACAAAAACGGTTGTAAGGATCCACAGGCGGATCAAAGTTAACAAAAGATCATTGTTCCACAGATTTATAACATCTAAGCTTGCAAGACTCTTTATTGACGTTAGGAGTAGCCAGGCTATTCCGTTTAGTACCTTCACTTAGCCTTTTTGGAAAATACGTCAGTTTACACTGGTAAATACAATTAACCGACTCATTTTGAAAATGTTTAAGAAAATTGATTTGAATGCACAAGGCACAAAATAATCTTTTATAACTTGGGATAATTATTTATATATAAACTTGTAAAAGAATTACATGTTCGTTATACGTTCAGTAGCCCGGGCTGAATACCGGGTTAAAAATTAATAGACACACCACATGATATAGTCCCGCGTCGAATTATTCTCGAACAAGCGGTTATACCTTTTTTCTTATATATATGCACCGTCAGGTGTATGCCTACACCCCGTGCTTAGGTCGTGGCCATTTCAATTAATGATGCTAAGGATATCCGGGACATGGTCATTAACCCCCCAAAGGCTTTAAGAAAACAAAACAATTTAAACGGGTCATCTCAATAAATTAACCTTCATATGATTAACAATTCAATGCCCGACCAAGCGGTATTTTATATATCGTACCCCAAGCCCGTATAAGGGAAAATATGTTAAAAGTATTTACTTGAGCAAAATATAAATTCAATCTCAGCCATATATCAAATCAGCAAGTACAGATAGTTTTTACTAGACTCCTAATCTAGAACGAAGGTTTTAATAACCTATTAGATTCCTAACGGGTCTTAATTAAGTCTAAACTTAGACCGGTTAGTTTTAAAGGAAGGTATACGGTTCATAACGCATTATTAAGCGAAGACCGGATTAGAATGTGGTTTAGACCCGACAAGTTTGAAGACTTGTATAATATGGGTAAACTAAACACATTCTGGATTTTGAGATCAAAATGATAAGGTTTGACCCGTTTCGGTCAATTTATGCAAAGTAGTCACATAAACCGTACCGAACATGAAAAATGCATAACGGGTAACCAAATGAGTCATGAACAGGTTTTCTAAGTTAATATGTCTTAAATATGTTGTGATATCAGTAAGATACCTTCCATTATGCCCAAAATGGTTTTAAACTCAAATTATGCCCCGTAGGGGTATTTTGGTCATTTTAAAGGTTATAAAAGAGTTTAAATACTAATCTGAGTTTCAGGTCTGATATAATCAGTAAAAATATTTATTTTTATAAGTCATAACAGTAGGGTATTGCATATATGTGAAATTTATCTTTCATAACCAAACTATGCACCGTAGGGTCAATTTGGTAATTTCACTTAAGCTTTAAAGGTCAAAATTAGAATTCTGAGTTCAAAACTTTTGCTTACTGTTTAATTATAAAAATTTACTTACAACATCAGTATGTATTAAGTTTCATATGCCAAAAATAGTTTTAACTCATACTATGCGCTTAAAACGCGTAAAAGTCGGTTTTAAGCGATTTTCGGGTTTAAATAGGAAATCTGGGTTTTTGATCAGTTTATAAAGTTCAAAATATTTTATTTATCATATAAAATCAGTAGCAAAAAGTTTGGTATCAAAATATTATGTAAAACTCATTTTATTCAAGAAAAGGGTATAAACGACAATTACCGAATTATAGCAAGAACCCTATGTTATGCTCAGCTTAAAAATAAATAAAAATCTTCAAAAATCCCAAAATATTATATTACATCAGTGGATAAAAAGTTTGGTGTCAAAATTTGGGTTTAGATAGGCTTTATGCTAATTACGCCGTTTAATTAATAAAAAGGTTCTTAATTACGATATTGAGCATAACTCCTAATCTAGACCTCAAACTGATGTCAAATTTTTAGGACAAGTTTATAAATCAATAATAAAGGTTTTTGTCCTTTCACATTTTTAAAAATCTCGTTTTAAGGTCAAAAGGGCATTATGGTCAACATTTAGGCATATAACGGAAACTTGCACATGAATCGAATAACTAATGAACCAAGTTGTATAACCTCAGAGGGTTACACTAATCTATAACCTGGTCCTAATAGAGCTCTAAGGCATTTCTAAAATATGCTACATTGGGTCAGAACTGAAAGTCAAAGCAAAAGTCTACTTTTGCGACTTTCGGTTACGAACCGAACTTAAACTGAAAATTGTCGGGTTGAACATGTTTAGACATGTTCTTACATTAATTACCAAGTTATATGAGTGATAAAATAGGTTCCATGGCTTTTAGACATGTCCTATATATAGTTTTCGGGACTTCGTAGGATCGTGACACTTGTCGGGAGGTTATAATCAGATTAAAACAGGTGTCAAGTGGTTTCATAAATCATGTAGCAGCCCCTAGTAGGTTTTCTGTGTGGGCTTACGCGGCCCACCTAAGATTCAGGCCCAACCACAAGTTTGGCTTAATTGCAGAAATGGTCCCTATCATCATATAAGGGCATTTCTGACACATCTAAGGCCCGTTAACCTCATTTCAAGGCTCTACTATGATGCCTAAACATAGGGCACATGAAACATGCTCAAAAACATGTCACATGTCGGTTCGTTTGGCAGTATGGTCACGTTGTTCGACTAATTACGACGAAACACGAACGGAAGCGAAAAACGATCCAAATTACGCAACGAATGTAATTTTATCAAGCCAAACACTAAAATAAAATATTTTAGTGGTTACATAAATTTTTGGATGTCCGGATATATTCAGAATGTAAGATATGCGCGAAAATGCAAACTTGTGCACTTTTTGACACTTTTAGTCCCTGCTTGACTTAAAAGTTTATTTTTGCGCACCAAACGCCTCTAAGCCTATTTCTAAGCTATGTAGGGGATATTTAGGGTATGTTTAACTTACGATCATATTCTGGAAGGTTCGATACCATATGAATCGATATACTTTTGCAGTTTGACGGAAATAGCCCCTTTAATGCACAAACTTGCGCATATCATCGTTTAATAGCATCAAAGCCTTATTTAATCCATATTAGGAATTCTTGAGAGTATTATTAAACATCACGATGCTTTGGGTTCGCTAAAAGGTCATTCAGAGGTTTAATTAAACATATTGACACTTTTAGTCCCTCTAACTTGCAAAGTTGCGCGTAACTTTACTTATAGGCATAAAAGCCCTTAATGGCCAATATTAGGCATTCCCAAGAGTGAAATCAAATATCACGAAGCTCTCGGTTTGTTAGAAGGTCATTCAGAGGTAAGAATTAACATGTTGACACTTTTAACCCTTCATTGTGCAAACTTTCAATTAATTATGCAAACGGCCATTCTTGATCAACTAGTGGCCCATTTGTGGATATAATAAGTATGTTAACATTTCCAGTTCTTCTATAATCAAGTTTTTTGATCTTTCGCAAAAATTTAGTCCCTTAATTTCAATGTTTTGACTTTATTAGGGTTTATTACACGTGTCAATAAATTATTGGACGTGATTTTACGAGGTGTTACATCCTCACCTCCTTAAAAGAAATCTCGACCTCGAGATTTGCTAAAGTAACGGAAGTACTTTCTAGCGTAATATGGAATTAACCTACGTAGCATATTTGGGGCCTCTCCAAGCACCCAAGGTGACCCTTATAATAGGTACATGTATCCTTTTGGAGCTATTTAACCTGTCGATCCTTAATTGATACGGGTTTCTCATCAAATCACATATCTGCATATCATTATTTGATAATGCTTCTCGACTTATCAGCGAACAAATCCATAAATCACTAGTGTGGGACACATTGGTTTTCATCAAGCTCCTCAGATAAGTTTTAGCTCATATGTTACCAATCTTAATATATTCGATTCTCCTCGAATGCTTTTATATATCAGAACTTAAGTAGCCCAATAATTAAAATACAGCACACCCTTCATAGGGTGATACCTTCAATTGAACCTCATACCTTATTAAAGACTTAAGAGGTTCGCGACTTTCATTAGTCCTTGATTTTCTGCCAATTGCTGGCAACTTTCAGATGATTATGAATTTGCATGATCTTATTCGTTGTTTCCAAGGTAACTTTCAGAATCTGATAACTGGACTTCCCAAAGTCCCGTCCACCAAACGGATGTTTTGATATTTCATCTATACAAGGTCTCCAAAAGAGCAGCCTTGATACTTATATATTGACTAATTTAGAAAAGCTTATTTAAGGTGAGGTGGTTATTCCAACTACTGCTTAAAACCAATCTTAAGGGATAGCTAATCCTTACAGTTAGTCGAACAAGTCGACGATCCTGGGCAGCTGATGGCAATTCTTATTTGTTGTCTAAATAGGGTTGTGGTAATCAATGCATAAGCATAATGAACCGTCTTTCTTAGTTAATAATACTGAATTCTTTGAATATTGAATTAGGCTTTATGAACCTTTATCTTAAAGCTCACTTAATCAGGGTTTCGATTCTTCCAATAATGGTGGTACTAATTGTCAGGGGAATTTCACAATAGTGCAGCCCTATGAGGGGTGTATATCTTAACTCTACTTGTCTCATGAGGTAAACAGGGTAGTCTTTGTAGAAGATAATCAAGACACAAGGAGATTACAGAGATTTTCCAAAACTCAGGCTCTGGTTCATCTATCATTGCCTGTGTCAGATAAATGACACATTTCCTTTATGAAGCATGGATACCCTAATTAGGGACACTTACATGGACATTTCTATTCTGTATATCTTCTTTGAATACCATTAGCTGACTTTAGTACAATATGACCATTGGAATATTTCAGTGGTTCCATGCATTAAACCTCCATACTGATCAGGCATGGAAGCAATCTATGGAACACATTAAGATACACCAATCCTCATATGGCGCTTTTATCATACAGTCTGGTATTCGCAGTTGATAGAAATCAATGAGATAATAAAATAAAATAATATATATTGACGTACTCCATCTGGAGAAAGAGTACTCTAGAATTTTACGAATAAAGATTCTGACAGGAAAGAAAGAAATGGTTCCTATGATTTCGCCTGTAAGTTTTACCTCACACTTAATATTTGGGGTTCTTACAGAAAAATCCTAAATGTTTGCTAAGCTTATGGTCTTATGAGAGACTTAGTAGCACCTGAATCCAAACATGATTCTTAGTAATACCATCATAATAAGGGATGTACCTGGTGTCATTTTTTATATGAACTGTCTCAATAGTGCCTCTATTCTTAGTCTCTCTATACTTAGCTACACTCTTTTTGACAATTTTAGGGCAGTCTCAGCTTTGACCGGTTTATTTCTTAACCTATAAAATGTAAGTCGCTGAGGTAGACACATAATGGATTTATAAGAAGCAAGCTTTTAATATGCCTTCTTATTTCCGATGCTAAACCACTGATATATAGTGCATTATGCTTGGATTTTGGATGAGCCAAATAGGACAGTATTCCAGACAATAAATTTTAGTCTGTAATATACTGTTGACAGTCTAGATCCTTCATGGAACATGCTCAAAAACATGTCAAATGTCGGTTCGTTTGGCCGTATGGTCACGTTGTTCGACTAATTACGACGAAACACGAAAGGACGCGAAAAACGATCCAAATTACGCAACGAATGGAATTTTATCAAGCCAAACACTAAAATAAAATATTTTAGTGGTTACATAAATTTTTGGATGTCCGGATATATTCAGAATGTAAGATATGCGCGAAAATGCAAACTTGTGCACTTTTTAACACTTTTAGTCCCTGCTTGACTTAAAAGTTTATTTTTGCGCACCAAAAGCCTCTAAGCCTATTTCTAAGCTATGTAGGGGATATTTAGGGTATGTTTAACTTACGATCATATTCCGGAAGGTTCGATACCATACGAATTGATATACTTTTGCAGTTTGACGCAAATAGCCCCTTTAATGCACAAACTTGCGCATATCATCGTTTAATAGCATCGAAACCTTATTTAATACATATTAGGCTTTCTTGAGAGTATTATTAAACATCACGATGCTTTGGGTTCGCTAAAAGGTCATTCAGAGGTTTAATTAAACATATTGACACTTTTAGTCCCTCTAACTTGCAAAGTTGCGCGTAACTTTACTTATAGGCATAAAAGCCCTTAATGGCCAATATTAGGCATTCCCAAGAGTGAAATCAAATATCACGAAGCTCTCGGTTAGTTAAAAGGTCATTCAGAGGTAAGAATTAACATGTTGACACTTTTAACCCTTCATTGTGCAAACTTTCAATTAATTATGCAAACGGCCATTTTTGATCAACTAGTGGCCCATTTGTGGATATAATAAGCATGTTAACATTTCCAGTTCTTCTATAATCAAATTTTTTGATCTTTCGCAAAAATTTAGTCCCTTAATTTCAATGTTTTGACTTTATTAGGGTTTATTACACGTGTTAATACATTATTGGACGTGATTTTACGAGGTGTTACATCCTCACCCCCTTAAAAGAAATCTCGACCTTGAGATTTGCTAAAGTAATAGAAGTACTTTCTGGAGTAATATGGAATTAACATCCGTAGCATATTTAGGGCCTCTCCAAGCACCCAAGGTGACCCTTATAATAGGTACATGTATCCTTTTGGAGCTTCTTAACCTGTCGATCCTTAATTGATATGGGTTTCTCATCAAATCACATATCTGCATATCATTATTTGATAATGCTTCTTGACTTATCAGCGAACAAATCCATAAATCACTAGTGTGGGACACATTGGTTTCCATCAAGCTCCTCAGATAAGTTTTAGCTTATAGGTTACCAATCTTAATATATTCGATTCTCCTCGAATGCTTCTATGTATCAGAACTTAAGTAGCCCAATAATTAAAATACAGCACACGCTTCATAGGGTGATACCTTCAATTGAACCTCATACCTTATTAAAGACTTAAGAGGTTCGCGACTTTCATTAGTCCTTGATTTTCTGCCAATTGCTGGCAACTTTCAGATGATTATGAATTTGCATGATCTTATTCGTTGTTTCCAAGGTAACTTTCAGAATCTAATAATTGGACTTCCCAAAGTCCCGTCCACCAAACGGATGTTTTGATATTTCATTTATACAAGGTCTCCAAAAGAGCAGCCTTGATACTTATATATTGACTAATTTAGAAAAGCTTATTTAAGGTGAGGTGGTTATTCCAACTACTGCTTAAAACCAATCTTAAGGGATAGCTAATCCTTACAGTTAGTCGAACAAGTCGACGATCCTGGGCAGCTGATGGCAATTCTTATTTGTTGTCTAAATAGGGTTGTGGTAATCAATGCATAAGCATAATGAACCGTCTTTCTTAGTTAATAATACCGAATTCTTCGAATATTGAATTAGGCTTTATGAACCTTTATCTTAAAGCTCACTTAATCAGGGTTTCGATTCTTCCAATAATGGTGATACTAATTGTCAGGGGAATTTCACAATAGTGCAACCCTATGAGGGGTGTATATCTTAACTCTACTTGTCTCAGGAGGTAAACAGGGTAGCCTTTGTAGAAGATAATCAAGACACAAGGAGATTACAGAGATTTTCCAAATCTCAGGCTCTGGTTCATCTATCATTGCCTGTGTCAGATAAATGACACATTTCCTTTATGAAGCATGGATACCCTAATTAGGGACACTTACCTGGACATTTCTATTCTGGATATCTTCTTTGAATACCATTAGCTGACTTTAGTACAATATGACCATTGGAATATTTCAGTGGTTCCATGCATTAAACCTCCATACTGATCAGGCATGGAAGCAATCTATGGAACACATTAAGATACACCAATCCTCATATGGCGCTTTTATCATACAGTCTGGTATTCACAGTTGATAGAAATCAATGAGATAACAAAATAAAATAATATATATTGACGTACTCCATCTGGAGAAAGAGTACTCTAGAATTTTACGAATAAAGATTCTGACATGAAAGAAAGAAATGGTTCCTATGATTTCGCCTGTAAGTTTTACCTCACACTTAATATTTGGGGTTCTTACAGAAAAATCCTAAAAGTTTGCTAAGCTTATGGTCTTATGAGAGACTTAGTAGCACCTGAATCCAAACATGATTCTTAGTAATACCATCATAATAAGGGATGTACCTGGTGTCATTTTTTATATGAACTGTCTCAATAATGCCTCTATTCTTAGTCTCTCTATACTTAGCTACACTCTTTTTGACAATTTTAGGGCAGTCTCAGCTTTGACCGGTTTATTTCTTAACCTATAAAATGTAAGTCGCTGAGGTAGATCCATAATGGATTTATAAGAAGCAAGCTTTTAATATGCCTTCTTATTTCCGATGCTAAACCACCGATATATAGTGCATTATGCTTGGATTTTGGATGAGCCAAATAGGACAGTATTCCAGACAATAAGTTTTAGTCTGTAATATACTGTTGACAGTCTAGATCCTTCATGGAACATGTCAAATGTCGGTTCGTTTGGCCGTATGGTCACGTTGTTCGACTAATTACGACGAAACACGAACGGACGCGAAAAACGATCCAAATTACGCAACGAATAGAATTTTATCAAGCCAAACACTAAAATAAAATATTTTAGTGGTTAAATAAATTTTTGGATGTCCGGATATATTCAGAATGTAAGATATGCGCGAAAATGCAAACTTATGCACTTTTTGACACTTTTAGTCCCTGCTTGACTTAAAAGTTTATTTTTGCGCACCAAACGCCTCTAAGCCTATTTATAAGCTATGTAGGGGATATTTAGGGTATGTTTAACTTACGATCATATTCCGGAAGGTTCGATACCATACGAATCGATATACTTTTGCAGTTTGACGCAAATAGCCCCTTTAATGCCCAAACTTGCGCATATCATCGTTTAATAGCATCGAATCCTTATTTAATCCATATTAGGCATTCTTGAGAGTATTATTAAACATCACGATGCTTTGGGTTCGCTAAAAGGTCATTCAGAGGTTTAATTAAACATATTGACACTTTTAGTCCCTCTAACTTGCAAAGTTGCGCGTAACTTTACTTATAGGCATAAAAGCCCTTAATGGCCAATATTAGGCATTCCCAAGAGTGAAATCAAATATCACGAAGCTCTCGGTTTGTTAAAAGGTCATTCAGAGGTAAGAATTAACATGTTGACACTTTTAACCCTCCATTGTGCAAACTTTCAATTAATTATGCAAACGGCCATTCTTGATCAACTAGTGGCCCATTTGTGGATATAATAAGCATGTTAACATTTCCAGTTCTTCTATAATCAAATTTTTTGATCTTTCGCAAAAATTTAGTCCCTTAATTTCAATGTTTTGACTTTATTAGGGTTTATTACACGTGTCAATACATTATTGGACGTGATTTTACGAGGTGTTACATCCTCACCCCCTTAAAAGAAATATCGACCTTGAGATTTGCTAAAGTAATGGAAGTACTTTCTGGCGTAATATGGAATTAACCTCCGTAGCATATTTGGGGCCTCTCCAAGCACCCAAGGTGACCCTTATAATAGGTACATGTATCCTTTTGGAGCTTCTTAACCTGTCGATCCTTAATTGATACGGGTTTCTCATCCAATCACATATCTGCATATCATTATTTGATAATGCTTCTCGACTTATCAGCGAACAAATCCATAAATCACTTGTGTGGGACACATTGGTTTCCATCAAGCTCCTCAGATAAGTTTTAGCTTCTAGGTTACCAATCTTAATATATTCGATTCTCCTCGAATGCTTCTATATATCAGAACTTAAGTAGCCCAATAATTAAAATACATCACACCCTTCATAGGGTGATACCTTCAATTGAACCTCATACCTTATTAAAGACTTAAGAGGTTCGCGACTTTCATTAGTCCTTGATTTTCTGCCAATTGCTGGTAACTTTCAGATGATTATGAATTTGCATGATCTTATTCGTTGTTTCCAAGGTAACTTTCAGAATCTGATAATTGGACTTCCCAAAGTCCCGTCCACCAAACGGATGTTTTGATATTTCATCTATACAAGGTCTCCAAAAGAGCAGCCTTGATACTTATATATTGATTAATTTAGAAAAGCTAATTTAAGGTGAGGTGGTTATTCCAACTACTGCTTAAAACCAATCTTAAGGGATAGCTAATCCTTACAGTTAGTCGAACAAGTCGACGATCCTGGGCAGCTGATGGCAATTCTTATTTGTTGTCTAAATAGGGTTGTGGTAACCAATGCATAAGCATAATGAACCGTCTTTCTTAGTTAATAATACCGAATTCTTCGAATATTGAATTAGGCTTTATGAACCTTTATCTTAAAGCTCACTTAATCAGGGTTTCGATTCTTCCAATAATGGTGATACTATTGTCAGGGGAATTTCACAATAGTGCAGCCCTATGAGGGGTGTATATCTTAACTCTACTTGTCTCAGGAAGTAAACAGGGTAGTCTTTGTAGAAGATAATCAAGACACAAGGAGATTATAGAGATTTTCCAAATCTCAGGCTTTGGTTCATCTATCATTGCCTGTGTCAGATAAATGACACATTTCCTTTATGAAGCACGGATACCCTAATTAGGGACACTTACATGGACATTTCTATTCTGGATATCTTCTTTGAATACCATTAGCTGACTTTAGTACAATATGACCATTGGAATATTTCAGTGGTTCCATGCATTAAACCTCCATACTGATCAGGCATGGAAGCAATCTATGGAACACATTAAGATACACCAATCCTCATATGGCGCTTTTATCATACATTCTGGTATTCGCAGTTGATAGAAATCAATGAGATAAAATAAAATAATATATATTGACGTACTCCATCTGGAGAAAGAGTACTCTAGAATTTTACGAATAAAGATTCTGACATGAAAGAAAGAAATGGTTCCTATGATTTCGCCTGTAAGTTTTACCTCACACTTAATATTTGGGGTTCTTACAGAAAAATCCTAAAAGTTTGCTAAGCTTATGGTCTTATGAGAGACTTAGTAGCACCTGAATCCAAACATGATTCTTAGTAATACCATCATAATAAGGGATGTACCTGGTGTCATTTTTTAAATGAACTGTCTCAATAGTGCCTCTATTCTTAGTCTCTCTATACTTAGCTACACTCTTTTTGACAATTTTAGGGCAGTCTCAGCTTTGACCGGTTTATTTCTTAACCTATAAAATGTAAGTCGCTGAGGTAGATCCATAATGGATTTATAAGAAGCAAGCTTTTAATATGCCTTCTTATTTCCGATGCTAAACCACCGATATATAGTGCATTATGCTTGGATTTTGGATGAGCCAAATAGGACAGTATTCCAGACAATAAATTTTAGTCTGTAATATACGGTTGACAGTCTAGATCCTTCATGGTGAAAATCATAAATTCTTATTCCATCATTTCTATTCCGTGTTGCAGACAACCGGTTTTTCTGATGAGTCCATAAACTTGAACCATCCTATATTGTAAGAGTATTCTTCCTGTAACTTCATTAAAGTCTTCCATCAATTAAGGGCACTGCCCTTGAATAACTGTGACACATATCACACAATGTCTTTTTCAGCACAACCGCTGATGTCCATAATGGTTTCCATTTCATCCAACACTTTCATGCAATCAATAGCCCCTTTTTCTTCATTGAAGTCTCTTGATTTGCCAAAGACGAAGTATTCTCCTTACTATATATATCATCTTATTTGGTTCATTTTTCGCATTCGAAGTATGAACAAAGCTCTTTTTCATGATCAGAGGGAATATGATTTAGAGCTAGTAGCATTCTGCTCTTTGAACCTTTTCATGACCTTTCTCATAGCCTTTCTAACAGCTGCGTCAATCATATTAATCTTGAGGTTCACATTTGTTGCATCATTAGCATTTGTCGCATCCTCTGTATTGCGCCTGTTATTTGTCTCATTCAAGTTTGCCATACTTGAAGCTCGGCACTAAACACCAAAATTAAACAATTGCTTAATTGCATTTCTATAGCTAGTCATTGTCCTTACGACCTACATACATTAGCCATGGTATCCTCAAACCATACCGGCTAATAGGGCAAGAACATTCCTAATGAATGTTATTTGAATGTATATCAATTACATTCAGCCTAGGTCACAAAAGGAACATCAATGGCCTTTAGGGTTTGGACCGAGTCCATTACCCTTTTTACAGGGGATCAAAATGTCACAACTGTTTTTGTTACACGGACGATTACGAATAGCTCAAAGGCTAGCCTTTCATGACTTTTATTATATATATATATATATATACATATATGGCATAAAAGCCTGTCGCGAGGGACGTAAAAGGTATGGCATAAAGCCTAGTCATGAAGGACATAAATGATTATACGGCACGAAGGCTTCGTCACAAAGGACATTTAGATATGGCACTAGGGCCTGTCACGGAGGACGTTTATCAATTCTGGCACAAAAGGCATGTCACTAGGAATGTTAACATTTAATATGTTAACTTGAATGACAAATTATAGCACTTTGGCTTGTCATGGATGACTTTAAAACATAACTCATTGATTTGTCACCAAGGACATTAGTTTATAAGCCGCAATCTTATTGGATTGGGGGCTTCCAGGTTTGAACATAGTTCTTCACCTTTGTACAGGGAGTCATAGACTACAACTGTCATTGTTTCTAAAGACGACTTATTTGGCACAAAGGTAAACCAATTGACATCACTAATGGATGTTCATATATCATCATTGCATTTGATGATATTAGTCATGATCACACTGATCATATAGATTGTTAGGGTTGGGTATAACCCACCATTTTGAACAGGGGATCATAAGGACCACCACTAACTTTGTCTTATCGATATTAAAATAAAGTGTAGCCCGTAGGCATTTCATCACTAGGGATGTTAATATTATGATCATCATACTGATGATACTAGTCAGGATCACAATGATCATATAGACTATGGGATTTGAGCATAGCTCACCCCCTTAGGCAAGGAATCACAAAAGATTACAATTGCCTTGTCTCAATTGGACAATATAATATAGCCCTTAGGCAAAACATCATTGAGGATGTTAGATTTAATCATCGTACTGATGATTTTTGTTATGATCGCATTGATCATATAGATTATTATGTTGGGACATAGTCCAACATTTTTAGACAGCGAGTCGTAGACCACAACTGTCGTTGTCTTTATTAGACAACAAGTATAGCCCGTAGGCACTTTACCTCTAATGGATGTTTATGGTATTATCATCACATTGATGATATTTTCCATGATCTACTCTGATCATATAGGCTGTAAGGCTTGGACGTATTCCAATACCTTGACGGCTGGTGTGGTTTCTCACGCCACACTACCAGGAGTGTTAATATGTTCTTAGATGTTAACAAAGATTAATTATCTTAAGAGGGTTTTACCATCATAGCCATGTTCATAGACATATAGGCTAGGTTATACCATTAAGAGGATCTTTTGAAAATTTTCGGCTGATCGATAAAGTTCGAGTAAAATTCAGAACTATAGTTGGATAAAGGACGAAATGAATACCTATATAAAATTTTCCAAGCTTTCCTAGCTTATTAGGAATTTACAATAGTGCCTTAACCAGGACTTTTAGTAATATACATTTGTCCACAGAGGACTAAGAGGAAAAATATAAGTCCGCATAAGGACTATAAAATATTATAAGTCCATATAAGGGTTATAATGAAATATCATGTCCTCAAAGGAACTATTTCAAAATAGCATATCCCCAAAGGGATTCTAATGAAACAACATGTCCATGAAGGGACGTTAATAAACAATTGTCCTCGTAGGGACTTTATGTCGAAAGGTACGTCCTCAATGGGACTTATTAATGAAACAATATGTACTTAAAGGGACTATAATAAAATATCATATCCACAAAGGATCCTATTGGAAAAATATGTCCACGAAGGGACTATGATGAAATAATACATCCTTGAAAGGAATGTAATGAATTTTTATGTCCGCCAGGGGACTTTGATAAAATATTATGTTTACGAAAAGACTTTTAATGAAATACTGTGCCCATGAAAGGACTAAATAGCAAATGCCCATATAGGGTCTTAAGTCGAAAGGTATGTCCACACAGGGACTAAAATAGAAGAGATAGGTCCTTATAAGGACTTAAAAGACAAAGAACATTATGAAAGAAGGATTCTCTAACGCCTTTCGTGCTCCATTTTGATTGTTTCTCTTCTTTGTTTACCGTACACGGTAGAGATACTGAAGATCTCAATGAATAATGTAAATAATCCAATCAGGATCCGTTATAGAAGTAGAATTCAAGGAGTCAATGGTTAAGGAATGATATGGATCACGGATTGGGTTTTAACTGATACAATCCAAATCTGGGATTTCAGAACTTGAAGGTAAGGAATAGGGATTATTAGGATCCACTGGTGTTATTTTCAAAACGGGAACCTCAGGAACCACCTGCTATGGACTCCACTGGCGCAGACTTTAAAATTTGAGCCTCAGGGACATCCGGTATGGACTCTGAAGTCTGATTGCAATTCAAATAGGTTTGGTTTTGAGAATGAATCTATAAAGGTCTTCCTCCAAACCGGCCGCACGCTTATTCTAGCCGTATTGTGAAGCTTGGCATTTCTTGGCTTCGGATGAAGAGAATCT
>JARYGA010028197.1:0-31332 GCA_030545235.1 Helianthus tuberosus | reverse complement strand
TGACGTGGGCAAAGTCCCAATGTCACTAAGGCTGGATAGTCCACTAGCGTACGAAAAACAAGACAACCCAGTGAGTTCATGTCCCTCCTTTCACTGTTTTCAATGTTTTGTTTTCAAAAACATCGAGGGGAAATACATGTTAAACTATTGGTATGTTAATTACGGAGTAGGAAACAGGGTCAATGTGCATAAGTAGGGAATACACACTAATAACCATTAATCACGTAGTGACCAAGGTGCAAAAGGTGTAGATCTATTGGGCTTGAGGCACGCCCCACTCCTAGTTGTTAACCGTGGAGTGCTTTTGTTGATCCCAATGCGAACTAAGTGTCTATGGGTTGGTTATTCTGCTTATGGCGCATTATGTCAGGGGGCTAGCTACCCACTGATAGATCTTAAATAGACTCCATGATTTTAAATCAGAACATACCAGGATTACAAGATACCAGAAAACATTTCAATACCGGTTTACAAGGATAACAAGAATCATTTCAATACCAGTTTACAGATACGACAGAAAACATATCATTACTGGTTTACGAACTCAACAGTTACATATATCGGTTTATAAACATAACATAAAACATTTCGTTACCGATATACAAAGACGACATTTCAAATGCTTTGAGATATTAAGATCTCACAAACCGGTTTTTCAAATGCAAGATTTCAAGTGTTTTAAAACGCATTTGATACAAAACAAACTATGAACTCGCTCAACATTATGTTGACTTTTTCGCATGTTCTTTCTCAGGTTGCATTTTCAAAGCGATGGAACGGTTGGAATAGGAGAACCCACGGGATTTCGAGTACTTAGCGGGCGTTCAATTTCTTAAAGTCTTAGCTCAAATACTTTCGCTGTGCAATGAAGATACCAGTCCAGTCACGCCAGCTCTGATATTTTCGGGGTGTGACAGTGAATATGTGTTGAATGTTTGTGTTTGTGATTTGTATCTAATTAATCAATGGGTTGTAATAATTATTATTTTTGTCTTCCATTATAAAAATATGTAATTTATTTATTTTCATTTGCTATGTAAATAAATAGATTAGGTGTATTTTATTTTTACTAGAAAAATGTATTAGGATACCTTTTGTAAAAGAAGATGCACACAAAAATGCGGTTTTTGGTTTTGGCTAATTTCGGGCCTAAAGGACTTCATAGTTCTTAACGGGATTTTAGCCCGATAACCAAAACTCATATTTTAAAGTCTAAAGGAGTTTGGAGCTGAATATTAGAGACATTTGGAAGCTCAAAGAAAGTGGAAAAATCACAACACAAGAAGAAGACTTGAAGCATTTGGATGCGGGATCAAGTGGGAGTTCAACAACACATTATTTGTGTCAATATTCACCCTTTAGGAAGGACCTTTTGACACACTTGTTTCGGCTAACAAGTGTGGTCAAAATAGTTGGCTATGGTTATGCACCATTTTGTTATATGTGTTATGCTTGTATGGTTATTTTATTTATGGTTGTTTGGATTATATTTGGATATGCATGTTTAACAACTAATAATCCGTTACAAGATTAAAATTGGTTCTTAATAAAATCATTAAAATGGTTAATAATAGGTTTTATTAAAAGTTAAATGATTTTATAATAAAATGGGTTTTATTAAAAGAACCTTGAAAATTGGTTTTCACTAAAGTACCATTGATTTGAATGCATGCAAATATATGGTACATAAAATTTTTCTAAACTAGAATTTTGAAAAATAAAATCCCTTTTATAAAACAAGTCAAACACCATCCTTTTATACAACACTCGAATTACTTGGAAACTCTTTGTGGGATAAAGGTCACCTAACCACATTTAAGGAAACTTGTATATTTGAGGTGGGGTTACCATGTTTGTGGGATAAAGGTCACCTAACCACTTATATGTGTAAACTCACACGTGTGTATAAGTTGGACGACTTGATTTGGAAACCATGAACTTAGGGTCACCGAAGCATGGGGAACAAAGGTGTTGATGGGATTAAACATGCCAACTAAACATAAAGATGTTTAACCGATCCCATATGGCTAGAAGTTGCAAAGGGTTGCAATCGTCAAACGTTGACTACCTTGTTAATTTAAATAATGGGATAAAGGTCACCTAACCAATATTTAAATGTAACGTTGGATTCTAGATTTTAATTATTAATTGTCTATGAGACATAAAAGGGTGTTAATGATTAAAATTTTAATAATATCGAAAATACTAAAATTGGACTTTGTTAAATTTTGTAAATGGCCGCTAACAATGCAAACCCGATTACCCAAACCGTCCGTAACCTATCACTAAGAACCATCCTTGAAAAGGATCATCTCAACCATAAAAACTTCATGGATTGGTTTCGAAACTTGAGAATCGTTCTCAAGCAAGAGAAGATATCCTATGTATTGGACGATCCTATTCCCGATGAACCTGACGAGGAAGATGTGGAAGCCTACAATGATTGGGTTAAGTATACCGAGGACTCCATGCAAGCCTCTTGCCTCATGTTGGGAACTATGATTCCCGAGATTCAAAAGGACTTTGAACATCATGGGGCATACGACATGATTACCCAATTGAAGGAAATGTTCCTACAACAAGCAAGGGTAGAACACTTCCAAACGGTTCGAGCGCTTCATGCATGTCTAATGGAGGAAACCCAGTCGGTCTCATCTTACGTCCTTAAGATGAAAAGCCACATTGATCACCTCGAGAAGCTCAATTGTCCCGTCTCTAAAGAGTTGGCTACGGATTTGATCCTCAACTCTTTAACAAAGAAATTTGAGAGCTTTGTTATGAACTACAACATGAATGGATGGGACAAGAGCATTGGTGAGCTTCATGCAATGCTCAAAACGGCCGAAGCGGGAATGGGTAAAAAGGCTTTACCCGTTCTAACGATCAATGAGGGAGGCAAGAAGGGGCATCACCCCGACTCCAAGGCAAATGTTGCCAAAGGAAAGGGGCACGTCAAAGGGAAGGGAAAAAGAAAGGCTAAAGCAGAACCACCGTAACCAAAAGAGAAGAAGGCAAAGGTTGCCACGAGCGATCCATGCTTTGAGTGTGGAGAGATAGGGCATTGGAAAAGGAATTGTCCAACCTATCTCAAAGAGTTGAAAAACAAGAGGGATGCGGGGCAAACCTCAGGTACAATCTTTATGATACATATTGATCTAAATGTTATTTCTTCTAACACATGGGTATTAGATACCGGATGTGGAACTCATATTTGCAATTCGTTGCAGGGGATCAAAAGAAATAAGCATTACAAGAAGGGAGACACTAGTCTCTTCATGGGCGATGGAGCGAAAGTTCAAGTTGAAGCCCAAGGAGACTATGTTTTAAAACTTCCAAGTGGTTTGGAAATTTGTTTGAAAAATGTTTTGTATGCTCCTAGTTTGACTAGGAACATTATTTCTGTTTCCCTTTTAAGACAATATGGATTTGATTTGAAGTTTGTGAACAATGAAATTTATGCTTTGATGAATGACATGTTCTACTTTAAAGCTACGCCTTCAAATGGTATTTATGAATTGGTTCATGATGACACATCATTTGATAATTTGATGTACCAAGAAAACACCAAGAAACTCAAAATGGATTTGAGTGAAACCTATCTTTGGCATTGTCGTCTTGGTCATATAAACAGAAATCGCATGCAAACACTTCAAAAGAATGGTCTTTTGGAAACAAATGAAATTGGTTCATTTGATACATGCGAATCTTGTTTACAAGGTAAAATGACTAAGAAACCCTTTAGTGGCACCAACCAAAGGGCAAAAGATTTATTAGGTATCATACATTCGGATGTATGTGGTCCTTTTAAGCCAATGACTAGGAATAGTGAAAGATACTTCGTAACTTTTACCGAAGACTATAGTCGTTATGGTTATGTGTACTTGCTAAGACACAAAGATGAAGTTTTTGAAACGTTCAAAATCTTCCAAAGCGAAGTAGAGAATCAACTCACCAAGACAATCAAAGTTCTTCATTCCGATAGAGGAGGTGAATACCTAAGTGATGCTTTTCCAAATCATCTTAGGAGTTGTGGGATCATCTCACAACTTACTCCACCTGGAACACCACAACAAAATGGTGTATCTGAGAGGAGGAATCGAACTCTATTGGATATGGTTCGATCTATGATGGCTAGAAGCACATTACCTCTATCATTTTGGGGTTACGCTTTCCTCTCCGCAGCTCGTATATTAAATATGGCCCCAACCAAGAATGTAGGATCGTTTTTGGATCCGAACGAGTCGGTTTGAAGAGCTTTTCTTGATTTGAACGGCGGAAACAGACAAATCAAGTTCAATTCAGCAATTATACACTTTAAACTGTCGATATTATTAATCTGGATAACGTTTACAACCTGTCGACACTTCGGCAGCACTTCATGGCTCACTGGAAGAACACACCTAGAACTATATGTTGATTCCACCCCAAATGAGCTATTTATAGAGTTTCTGATTCCACTCCTAATGACATGGTGTCATTTCGGGTGGAATCAGCATGTTACTTTCGGGTGGAATCAGAATGTAACATTTCGGGTGGAATCAGAAAATTACATTAGGAGTGGAATCAGAAAATTAACTTTCAAGTGGAATCACTCCTAAATGTTCTGATTCTTGGATCCCGTGCTCTATTCTATCTATCTCTAAACAAGACTCGATACAAGATGTAGACGACAGACGGATGCACTAACAAACTCCCCCTCGGATGTTGATGGAGTCTTCAGTGTCGAGTCTTCGCATCTTCAGTCTTTATCAGTCTTTTAACTTCTCTTTGAAATGTTTGACGCTGTAAGTATCCTCAATCTCTATCTTCTCTTCTCTTTTCATCACCAACATACTCCTTCCTTTACGTATCTTCAATCTCCCCCTTTCGATATGCTGGGATCGCAGTCTGGCATGTTGAAATCACACAATCCTTAGGTATCGGAACCTGACTCTTTATTATTCAAATAACCTGCACATTCTCTACCCAAAAATAAATTTCCTGATGAAAACTTGAACACAAATTTTAAAATGATTTAACATTTATAGTGTAACACCTGTGTCATTTCAACCATCAAACAAATTCCAAACCAATGAAATAATGTATTTCATACTTTGGACTTGTATAAATATGTGTATCTTTTGCACATATCGACTCATGTTCGATTTCAAGCTCTAAATCGCTTTCTGGAAGGTTATACACGCACTAATGCGTAAATATAACCAGTTTAATGCAACGAACACTCCGGAATAGTGAAATAGGCTTAACATACCTTAAATAACCTATACATAACTTAGATACAAGTTTTGGAAGGTTTGGTGTGGTGAAATCAAAGTTATATCGCTTACAGGGACTAAAATTGACAAACTACGAAAGTATGCCAATTTGAACTGTAACAGACCTTCCGGAACATGACCATAAGTTAAACATACCATAAATATCCTTTACATAGCTTAGAAATAGGCTTTGAGGGGTTCGGTATGCTAAAATAAACTTTTGGGTCATTCAGGGACTAAAAGTGTCAAAAAGTGCACAAGTTTGCATTTTCGCGCATAACTTACGTTCTGAATACATCCGGACATCCAAAAATTTATGTAAGCATGACTACATTATATTTTAGTGTTCGCCTTAAGAAAAATCCATTCGTCGCGTCATTTGGTTCGTTTTTCGCGCTTATGCGCATTCCGTCGTAATTAAGCGAACATCGCGTTCGTACGACCAAACGAACCATCATCCGGCATATTTTTGAGTATGTTTTGAGTTCCCTATACTTTGACTTCATTTTAGAGCCTTGAAATGAGGTTAACGGGGTTCAAACGCATCGAAAAAGGCCTTAAACACGTGCAGGGACCATTCCTGCCACTTTTGAAACTTTTCTGAAACTGGGGGGTCAGTGGCGTAGCGCGACTGCCTAGGCCCTCACCGTCGCGCTACGCGACTGCCTTGTCTGGGGCAGAAAACTCATTTTTCGCATTTTCGGGACCAGATTCGATGTATCGACAGCTGTTTACAGCTGTTTTGCACTCCCAAATCCTTTGCCACATGTTGATACCCTATGGTTAGTGGCAATTTAGACACCATAACATTCCGACACTTGTACGGTTGCGATTAAGACACGTATTCCATGAAACGATCTTAACGGTTGGGGTATTACTATAAATACCCCATCACCCCAACCTCATTTCTTACAAGTATTCTGATTTTGAGAGCTCTAAGTTGAAACCATTGTTTCATACCTGAGTTCTTGGATCGGGATTAGCATTCGGGGACCCTTCGTAAGTATTCTTTCGTTCTTTTCCTTATTTTACTGCTTTTCGAGTCAGAAAGTCAAACTTTGTTTGACTTTCAGCGTTGACCAGTAATGGTCAATGCGAAGTTCGTTTGAACTTCGCAACGTGAGTGTAATCACGTTGGTCATAGTCCCTTGGGACTATGCCCACTGATTACCACGTTGTCTAGGGTCGTAGGGTAAGCGATCTGATGAATCGCTTATACCTCGAACCCGACCCATTTGGTCGATCATTAGGATCCGACCAAACACATTAGGTGACCATAGTAGGTAGGGAATAACCTTCCGAGGTTATACCCTATGGTCACATCGTTTAAGTAGTTGTATGATAGGTAGTTTATATGCCTTAGGTAAATTACCAGAATACCCTTTTCATGTATAATTGGTAATAAAGCATATGTAACCTAAACCTTTGTCACATAACTGATTATGTAATATGTTTAGGCATATAACACTTGTCATAGGGCTAGTTAGGCGGTCCGAACGTGTTTCACGCAAACGACGCGTTAAAATAGCATAAGCTACCTAAACGGGTTGTAATGGGTCGTAGACACTTAGGTTAAGTTTCATTTAGTATGTAGGCTTTGTTAAACCAAATGACACGAGTCTCTACACTCGTTTGGTTTACAAACCCTAATGCTACCCGATCTTCCGATTTAGGTCCGGTTTATTAATATAGCTACCTATATTAGGTGCCGTTTGATATCCGCGATCTCTAGCTTGCTTGGTGGTTATCTTAGGACTTCTGAGCAATCTCAAGTGAGTACATAGACCCCTCTTTTACTGTTTTCCAAACTGTTTTGGGGTGGAACACATGTGCCTACTTGTTACTTTCATGCTTTCCTGTTTTCCCATCATATACTGCTATGTTCGTTAGTACATTATAGTACATGATTTCATTTCATTTCATGCTATGTATTGCCATTGTGTGCATTACTTAGTACATCGTTTTACATGACATTTTGACATAGACATTTGACATAGACATTTCGGCATAGACATTTTAACATGATTGACATTTGATCATGCATTTTCCCACAAAACATAACTTTGATTTAAACCAAGATTTACTTCAATACTTTGTTTCTGTGCATATGGTTTAGTTGAGACATTTCACTTGCCATACATGACATCTTGACATAGACGTTTGACATGGATATTTGACATAGACATTTGACATGGATATTTGACGTAGACATTTTGATATGATTTACATCTTGACATGAACACTTTGACATATTACCCAATACATTTGACAATTGATTTAAACATAGACTTCTTACATTGATTGGTTTGGTTTGATTAAGTGATTAAGTAACGATGCGTGTGTAATATGATACAAGCATGGTGGATACGCCGCTGGTACTTCCTATATATAAGTGTTTGTATGGTATTACATATCATAGCGTTATTTGAACAATAATGCCCTCTGCAGCTTCATTGACGAGCTGGCAGCTGTCATTACACAGCAAATGACTGCTGCAATCCCGAACGTCGTTGCTCAATGTTATCAAGTTATCAACAACAATAATGCCCTCTGCAGCTTCAAGACGTTCAACTCGGCCAAGCCATCAAAGTTTTCTGGGTCTCAAGGAGCGACTGCACTTCTGCAATGGTTCGAGAGTCTAGAGAGCACCTTCAGGCATGTACAATGTCCAAACGAGCGAAAGGTAGACTTCGCATCTAGTGTCTTCGAGAAACGAGCTTTGACATGGTGGAACGGTGTGGTGAGAGATAGGGGTGCCGAAGTGGCACTGGCCCAAACTTGGGAAGAACTTCGAGCACTGATGATGAAGGAATTCTGTCCTCGACACGAGATCAGGGCATTGGAAAGGGAATTCGACGATCTTAAGCAAGACAGCGGCGAACATCGAGCATACACTGATCGATACGAGGAGCTGAGCCTGTTGTGTCCTACCATGGTTACGCCTTTGGATAAGGCGATCGAAAAGTACATTGATGGTCTCCCTGACTCAGTTCAAGACATTGTTACTGGTAGTAACCCCACTACGGTTAGGCAGGCCATTGAGCTATCTGCAACTCTGACTGAATCTCAGATCAGGAAACGTAAGCTTTTCCGGAAGGGTGACAAGAAACCAGTCGAGGAATCAAAACCAATCGAGGAATCAAAGACCATGGATGAGCAGACTGGATCCCTTGAGCGGTCAAAGAAGCAAAAGGCTTCTCAGAACTTCGCCATGGTCGCTCACAATGGTCAAGCCGTCCCCAACCAACCAGCTCAACCCCGTGCTAGGAGGCCATACAATGGAACTTCACCTTTGTGCAACAAATGTAACCTTTATCATCATGCTATGGTGAAGTGCCGCGAATGCCAAATTTGTGGACGTAAAGGTCATACAGCAAAAGTTTGCGTAGCAGCAGTTGCACCAAATCAAGCTGACAACAAACCTGCTCAAGCTCGCTTTCCACCAGGTTCTTGCTACAAGTGTGGCGAGATGGGACATTTCCGAAGAAATTGCCCAAAGCGTGCTAATGCTAATCCAGCACAGAGATGAGCCTCTGACCGACTAGAAGACAACACTCTTTAGAAATAATCACATCTTATGTATTATTTTCTTTTGTTGTCAAGGTCCATGAAACAGTTGTTAACATTGTTTATAAATAAATCTTTTATTTACATTACAATGTAATTATGTGATTGTATGTATAAACAACATATCCCCTACAATACCGACAATCAAGGAACCGCATTCCTTGAAGAACAAACTACTCCCAAAATTCTTCCATTTTACAATCTCTTGCGTTTTACACAAAGATCCTAAGTACCCGTCTCTTGTAAAGAGACGAAGTACAAGGTGCAAGTTATAATTCTGTACGAATACCCCAAGACTAGGTCAAAGCATTACTAATAACCTAATTCCCTATAACCATTGGCTCTGATACCGACATTTCCGCCACGTTTTGTATGTTCTACGTGGTCGGGGTGTGACAGAAAAGATGGTATCAGAGCCAATGGTTATAGGGAATTAGGTTATTAGTAATGCTTTGACCTAGTCTATAAGTTTCTTAGGACCCTAACGCGAGTTTACTTGCGTTTAGTCATAAAACAATACCGTCACCTATCCTTAGGCGACTACCACAACAAGAACATAAATTTCAAAACCGCTTTGAAAACTAATCATCTGTTCTAGGATGATTGATTACTAGGTTTTGAACCCTCTATTATAAGGTTTCGAACCCTTTGAGTTTTCAAAATCTCGTCAAGGTTTTGGGTTTTAAATAATGTGAACACGTGCAAACTGGAAGGGTGAATGCCTGTATTCTGAGCTTTCTGTCTAGGCAAGCACTTCGTATACATCTCATCAGACGCGAGACCAGTTGTGCTTACCTGGGAATTCTTGGGATGAGTGTTCACTTATAGGCGAGCATGTCTTCGCGATACATTATGAGGACCTATTTGCTTTGATTCAGCCTTTGTGTGTCGTTTGTTTGCCTCATGGTTCAAACAAATGACCATCACCCGTGATTTTGGTCGGTAACTGTAACATCCTATTCTTACCCACTGCCATTTCATTTGTTTTCTCTCTTGTTCTTCTCTTTTAGAATGCCTCCACGACGCGAAAATCCAGTATCTATTGACGAGCTGGCAGCTGTCATTACACAGCAAATGACTGCTGCAATCCCGAACGTCGTTGCTCAATGTTATCAAGTTATCAACAACAATAATGCCCTCTGCAGCTTCAAGACGTTCAACTCGGCCAAGCCATCAAAGTTTTCTGGGTCTCAAGGAGCGACTGCACTTCTGCAATGGTTCGAGAGTCTAGAGAGCACCTTCAGGCATGTACAATGTCCAAACGAGCGAAAGGTAGACTTCGCATCTAGTGTCTTCGAGAAACGAGCTTTGACATGGTGGAACGGTGTGGTGAGAGATAGGGGTGCCGAAGTGGCACTGGCCCAAACTTGGGAAGAACTTCGAGCACTGATGATGAAGGAATTCTGTCCTCGACACGAGATCAGGGCATTGGAAAGGGAATTCGACGATCTTAAGCAAGACAGCGGCGAACATCGAGCATACACTGATCGATACGAGGAGCTGAGCCTGTTGTGTCCTACCATGGTTACGCCTTTGGATAAGGCGATCGAAAAGTACATTGATGGTCTCCCTGACTCAGTTCAAGACATTGTTACTGGTAGTAACCCCACTACGGTTAGGCAGGCCATTGAGCTATCTGCAACTCTGACTGAATCTCAGATCAGGAAACGTAAGCTTTTCCGGAAGGGTGACAAGAAACCAGTCGAGGAATCAAAACCAATCGAGGAATCAAAGACCATGGATGAGCAGACTGGATCCCTTGAGCGGTCAAAGAAGCAAAAGGCTTCTCAGAACTTCGCCATGGTCGCTCACAATGGTCAAGCCGTCCCCAACCAACCAGCTCAACCCCGTGCTAGGAGGCCATACAATGGAACTTCACCTTTGTGCAACAAATGTAACCTTTATCATCATGCTTTGGTGAAGTGCCGCGAATGCCAAATTTGTGGACGTAAAGGTCATACAGCAAAAGTTTGCGTAGCAGCAGTTGCACCAAATCAAGCTGACAACAAACCTGCTCAAGCTCGCTTTCCACCAGGTTCTTGCTACAAGTGTGGCGAGATGGGACATTTCCGAAGAAATTGCCCAAAGCGTGCTAATGCTAATCTAGCACAGAGATGAGCCTCTGACCGACTAGAAGACAACACTCTTTAGAAATAATCACATCTTATGTATTATTTTCTTTTGTTGTCAAGGTCCATGAAACAGTTGTTAACATTGTTTATAAATAAATCTTTTATTTACATTACAATGTAATTATGTGATTGTATGTATAAACAACATATCCCCTACAATACCGACAATCAAGGAACCGCATTCCTTGAAGAACAAACTACTCCCAAAATTCTTCCATTTTACAATCTCTTGCGTTTTACACAAAGATCCTAAGTACCCGTCTCTTGTAAAGAGATGAAGTACAAGGTGCAAGTTATAATTCTGTACGAATACCCCAAGTACCACTATAAATTCTTAATAGGGTACCTAAGGGCATTTCCGTATGTCCTAAATTATTGTGTACCTTAATTCGAATATTGCGTTTTCCTGAAAACGAAAATCGAATTTTTGGTAGATCATCCTATCTTCATGGATGGATTCTTGAAATGATTAAAGTGCCAAATGAAATCCACGAGTTGGATTCCTGGTGTGCTTTAAGTATCCGCGTCCAAAGATAACAAATCAGTAACCAAGTTAAACAACTATGTGATTATGTGTTTATGTGTTCCCTTTATGTTTTTGGTGTGATCCAAATTCTTGTCATTCAAATCCTCGTAGAATCTTCCATATCTTTGGGTGTTATACTAAATCCTCAACGGGCTTGTACGTAATAGTAAAGACCTTTGGATTATATTGTACCATTCCATAATTAGACCCTTGAGTGGTCTAGGTAAACAGATTGATCCAAAAATCTGGTTAGGAATATCATGTGATGATATAGCTGAAAGGACTCCTTTGTGGTCTAATTAAAAAGGATCCTTTGTCGATCTAATTAAAAGGACCCTATGGTAGTCTAGTCACACTCATCACAAGTTTGATCTTTCCTCCCCTTCACATTACAAACAAATTGTGCGGACTATGCAAGGAATTGCGTAATTATGGATGCATACATAATTATGGAATTCAGTGCACGGAAACCACAGCTAGTTTGGTCGTGTGGTGAAAAATGACTCGTTTCGTTCATTTTCGGTTCTGCAGAAGTTGTGGAAAATGACTCATTTCGTTCATTTTCGGTTCTGCAGAAGTTGTGGAAAATGACTCATTTCGTTCATTTTCGGTTCTGCAGAAGTTGTGGAAAATGACTCATTTCGTTCATTTTCGGTTCTGAAGAAGTTGAGGAAAATGACTCATTTCGTTCATTTTCGGTTCTGAAGAAGTTGTGGAAAATGACTCATTTCGTTCATTTTCGTTTCTGAAGAAGTTGTGGAAAATGACTCATTTCGTTCATTTTCTGTTCTGAAGAAGTTGTGGAAAATGACTCATTTCGTTCATTTTCATTTCTGAAGAAGTTGTGGAAAATGACTCATTTTGTTCATTTTCGGTTCTGAAGAATGCCCGTCAAGGAAATGTCAGGATTATGCCTTTCATATCTTTGGTGGTTATTTGACACAAAGCCACAGATAGACTCCTACGAATGAATTTCGGGACGAAATTTCCTAAAGTAGGGGAGACTGTAACACCTGTGTAATTTCAACCATCAAACAAATGTCAAACCAATGAAATAATGTATTTCATACTTTGGACTTGTATAAATATGTGTATCTTTTGCACATATCGACTCATGTTCGATTTCAAGCTCTAAATCGCTTTCTGGAAGGTTATACGCGCACTAATGCGTAAATATAACCAGTTTAATGCAACGAACACTCCGGAATAGTGAAATAGGCTTAACATACCTTAAATAACCTATACATAACTTAGATACAAGTTTTGGAAGGTTTGGTGTGGTGAAATCAAAGTTATATCGCTTACAGGGACTAAAATTGACAAACTACGAAAGTATGCCAATTTGAACTGTAACAGACCTTCCGGAACATGACCATAAGTTAAACATACCATAAATATCCTTTACATAGCTTAGAAATAGGCTTTGAGGGGTTCGGTATGCTAAAATAAACTTTTGGGTCATTCAGGGACTAAAAGTGTCAAAAAGTGCACAAGTTTGCATTTTCGCGCATAACTTACGTTCTGAATACATCCGGACATCCAAAAATTTATGTAAGCATGACTACATTATATTTTAGTGTTCTCCTTAAGAAAAATCCATTCGTCGCGTCATTTGGTTCGTTTTTCGCGCTTATGCGCATTCCGTCGTAATTAAGCGAACATCGCGTTCGTACGACCAAACGAACCATCATCCGGCATATTTTTGAGTATGTTTTGAGTTCCCTATACTTTGACTTCATTTTAGAGCCTTGAAATGAGGTTAACGGGGTTCAAACGCATCGAAAAAGGCCTTAAACACGTGCAGGGACCATTCCTGCCACTTTTGAAACTTTTCTAAAACTGGGGGGTCAGTGGCGTAGCGCGACTGCCTAGGCCCTCACCGTCGCGCTACGCGACTGCCTAGTCTGGGGCAGAAAACTCATTTTTCGCATTTTCGGGACCAGATTCGATGTATCGACAGCTGTTTACAGCTGTTTTGCACTCCCAAATCCTTTGCCACATGTTGATACCCTATGGTTAGTGGCAATTTAGACACCATAACATTCCGACACTTGTACGGTTGCGATTAAGACACGTATTCCATGAAACGATCTTAACGGTTCGGGTATTACTATAAATACCCCATCACCCCAACCTCATTTCTTACAAGAATTCTGATTTTGAGAGCTCTAAGTTGAAACCATTGTTTCATACCTGAGTTCTTGGATCGGGATTAGCATTCGGGGACCCTTCGTAAGTATTCTTTCGTTCTTTTCCTTATTTTACTGCTTTTCGAGTCAGAAAGTCAAACTTTGTTTGACTTTCAGCGTTGACCAGTAATGGTCAATGCGAAGTTCGTTTGAACTTCGCAACGTGAGTGTAATCACGTTGGTCATAGTCCCTTGGGACTATGCCCACTGATTACCACGTTGTCTAGGGTCGTAGGGTAAGCGATCTGATGAATCGCTTATACCTCGAACCCGACCCATTTGGTCGATCATTAGGATCCGACCAAACACATTAGGTGACCATAGTAGGTAGGGAATAACCTTCCGAGGTTATACCCTATGGTCACATCGTTTAAGTAGTTGTATGATAGGTAGTTTATATGCCTTAGGTAAATTACCAGAATACCCTTTTCATGTATAATTGGTAATAAAGCATATGTAACCTAAACCTTTGTCACATAACTGATTATGTAATATGTTTAGGCATATAACACTTGTCATAGGGCTAGTTAGGCGGTCCGAACGTGTTTCACGCAAACGACGCGTTAAAATAGCATAAGCTACCTAAACGGGTCGTAATGGGTCGTAGACACTTAGGTTAAGTTTCATTTAGTATGTAGGCTTTGTTAAACCAAATGACACGAGTCTCTACACTCGTTTGGTTTACAAACCCTAATGCTACCCGATCTTCCGATTTAGGTCCGGTTTATTAATATAGCTACCTATATTAGGTGCCGTTTGATATCCGCGATCTCTAGCTTGCTTGGTGGTTATCTTAGGACTTCTGAGCAATCTCAAGTGAGTACATAGACCCCTCTTTTACTGTTTTCCAAACTGTTTTGGGGTGGAACACATGTGCCTACTTGTTACTTTCATGCTTTCCTGTTTTCCCATCATATACTGCTATGTTCGTTAGTACATTATAGTACATGATTTCATTTCATTTCATGCTATGTATTGCCATTGTGTGCATTACTTAGTACATCGTTTTACATGACATTTTGACATAGACATTTGACATAGACATTTCGGCATAGACATTTTAACATGATTGACATTTGATCATGCATTTTCCCACAAAACATAACTTTGATTTAAACCAAGATTTACTTCAATACTTTGTTTCTGTGCATATGGTTTAGTTGAGACATTTCACTTGCCATACATGACATCTTGACATAGACGTTTGACATGGATATTTGACATAGACATTTGACATGGATATTTGACGTAGACATTTTGATATGATTTACATCTTGACATGAACACTTTGACATATTACCCAATACATTTGACAATTGATTTAAACATAGACTTCTTACATTGATTGGTTTGGTTTGATTAAGTGATTAAGTAACGATGCGTGTGTAATATGATACAAGCATGGTGGATACGCCGCTGGTACTTCCTATATATAAGTGTTTGTATGGTATTACATATCATAGCGTTATTTGAATCATTTCAGTTTGAGACATAGAACATTTTATACAAATAACATACTTTTCACAAGACATTGTTTTACAAAACAACTTATCTTTTTACAAACTCATTTTACTTGGTTATTCATTTAACCATGCATTATTTTCTTATTTATACATATCATCTGAACTTATTGTTTTTCAAATGATTTACAAAGACAAAGCAAAATACAAGGTTCATGACTAAACATTTTCTCAAACATAAGTCATGGAACCTATTTTCACAAAACCTATGTATCTCACAGGCATTTTTATGCTGACGTACCTATTTTCACATGTGTTTTTCAGGAACTGTTGCAAAAGGTGATCAAGATACATATAGGCAGACTTGGGCTTTAGTGACAATAAAAGATGCAAGACTAGTTAATTATGTTGTATTTCCTTGTTTGATAAGACATTGTAACACTTTAATTAATAAAACGAAACTTCAATTGCCATGGATTTGAAACAATTAATTCTGTTACAACACTCCCCGATGTTTCCGCCACGTTTTGTATGTTCTACGTGGTCGGGGTGTGACATATAGTCTCTGATGAACCACTTGAAGAAATATCATTTTCATCTTCAAAACAATATACTCTCCCAAACCATCTGTTCATCATGTCTAGCACTTTGAATTTTGAAAATTATCTCTCCAACACCAGTTGTCGAAAATCTTTTTGGATTTTTCAAAAATTTATGCTAAAACACACTGAAAATCTTTTTGTAATTTTTTGAAAGAAAGAAATGCAATGCAGTAAAGAAATGTTTACAGACAATATTTTTGTGAGTTTTGTGTAAGAGGATCATATCAGATTTTGACAAGTCACAAGTACCGTTGAGCTTAATTACACATTAAGAATTAAACAATTCACTTAGATTGCCGATATACTGATCCACTTAAATTCTTACACAAATTTCAACTGATTCAGGATATGAGTTAGATGTTTTAAGAACTTAAACTCATTCATGTGTCCCACCTCTTGAATATACTCCCGTATCCAGATCCCAATATTCAGTCTTACAGGTGAGTATACCACAGATGATATCTGTCAGGGGAATAAATTATAGTACGAGGGCCGTGAGAGCTCAGGTCGATCTTTCGATACGCAGAGAGATGACGGCTTCGACTTTTGGTGGGTCCCCTTTAGAGGATCTTTTGATTACAACAGCAATGACTATCAATTTTATTGTTTCATCAATTTGCTGAGGGCTGTGCTATATTTCAAGCATGCGGAAAGTATTCTTCGGGGACTAGGTCAGAAATTTCTTTCAGCAGAAGTCCCGGGATAATACCCCAGATATCACTGAGCATAAAGACCTAGTATCTCAGAAAGAGGGACCTTTCAAACGAGATTTCAGGGGTTACCTATATATCCAAGTAGTGTTCCCCACGAAATAAGCAAGTTTGAAATTTAGTTTATATCCCGAAAAAACTTACTAAATGTATGAAAACCTATCGGCATATCATCAGTGAGACTGTTTAATGCTATTTAAACAATACAATTCTTTAGCATACTGTAACTGTCTACTGATGTACTATCATTTCCTCTTCTTTTGACACTAAAACTCATTTTTCATTTTATCATGTTTTTTTCTTTTTCAAATTTTCTAATGTTTTTGGATTTTCAGAAATTTCTACTCCCCCTAAAATGCAAACACATTAAAGGAAATTTGAAAATAAACTGTACAAAAACTTGACAACCGATATCAAATCGCTTCAAATCGCCATCCACTTGGCATAAACAATCAGAACTCCCCCTTTCACAAAACTATTTTCTCATTATGATTTCAAAACACTTAAGTTTGTTTTAACCAAAATGATTTGTCCGGAAAATACGTTTTGTTGAATTTACCACTTGTAGGGTTAGGGATATGGTTCATCATTTTGTCCATTCAATCTCTTGTATCAGGATTACATCAAGTTCAAACTAATGACCTTGAGTAATCACTATGTCAGAATCAACCTCTCACCACTTGTAAGAATATCCAAAACATATAACCACATGTAGGAATAAAACATCTACACAAACCGTTTTACTAATCAAGATGCCGATTCCTGCTTCACACTTACCAACTTGGAAGCTCCGGCAAATCACACTTATCCTGTAAAATTTAAACTATATAAGATTCATTCACAATCATCGATTTTCAAGAAAGATGCCGATTCCTGATCCGCGATTACAAACTTGGGATCTCCGGCAAAGTCCTAAGACTTCAAGGGAAACAGACTTCCATCCAAGTCTTCTCAGACTTGATGGCTTTCAGTTCTTGCACAGTAGGGTTGTAAGTTGCCTTTTTAGTTGCATAAAAATCTTTAACCCCCTTAACTTTCCCATTCAACATTTTTCCAAAAATTTTCTTAACACTTCCATTGAATGTTTTCTCGACATCAAATTTAGTATTCTCGTTATAAAACTGATTCGAGATATCAACCTTACCAACTTTCTGTTTAACTTCTTCAAATTTCAGTGATGGAAACTCATCATCATTCACTGAAATTTTCACCTCAACCTGTGGCTCTTCTGGCTTTGTTGAATCAGATTCATCGCCGACTTTCTCATCAACTTTCTTAACAACCCACACTTGGTTGTCATTCTCTTTCTTTTTATAAAAATTCTTTTTAGAACACTCACCAACCTCATAAGTTGAGTTTTCAAAAATTTTAAATTTTTCAGTTGGTGATTCAATATCAACAACTATTTCTTTCAGTTTCCTAGAAACTCCCTGTTTTGTCTTGGCATTTTTCGGACAGTTCCATGCAATATGACCAGCTTCATTGCATTTGTAACAGGTACGAGTCTCTCTTTGATAAAACACTTCAGTTCCATTCTTTTTCTTTTCAGCAAGAAATTCTTGATTTGACTATCTCTAGAATGGTTTCTTCTGTTCCTCTTCTGCAAGTCCACCTGACACAAATTCTGTTTTTGTTTTAGAAGTTTTCAAATTTTTATGATTTTTCTGGTGGAATAAATCCAAGACCTTTCTTTTTGTAGCTACGATTTTGGTTTGGTTTCTTTTGAAAACCAGAATCAGAATTGTAACCCTTTTTCTTGTTTAACCGTTGTTGAACTCTTGAAGTGTACTTTTTAGGTTTTTCAGTAAGATTTAAATCTTTTATTTCAGAAATATTAATTTCTATCATTTTGAAAACCTTTTTGATCATGTCAAAACGAACACTTCTTATTGGAAACTCTTTGTCAGAGTATAATTTGTCCGAATCATTTAAAGTGTATGCAACTTCAAATGTTTCATCATCCAAATTTGCTTTTGATAACAAAAATTCTTTACTGTGAGACCGTTTGACCGACGACTTTGGACTGTTGACTGACGAATTTGACCCTCCAGACTCAGACTTTGACTCGGATTCCTCCTCAGTATCCAACACCTGATCGACCACCTTTTTGATTAACTCAGACTCATGATCAGTATCGGACGAGATAAACGTGACATCAATGTTATCTGGTAAAACGTCAGTTGTGTCGGTTTTTAGCTTTATATTGACTGCTTTTTCAAGTTGTTCCTCGTTTGGTTTTCTAGGAGAATACCCTTCCCAAATTGGAGGCGGACACTTGTTATATCTAACAGTCGGTTTCTTACCACTATCTTTCTTCTTTGGCTTCTCATCTTGAAAAGCTTCCATACCTGCAACAGTTGGGTAAATACGATCAATGAGATAATCAGAACTAGAATAACTTTGCAATAAACGTCTAATTCTCTCATTCTCAATCTTCTCTGTCTCCAACTCTTGCTTCCATTTAGCACTCTCTTCGATGTAAAAGTTGATAGCTTTTTGCTTTGTCATCATCACAGCATTCATCATTGTTAGTGCTTGTTCTCTTTCTGAATTTGTCTTTTGAAGACCAGTTATTGTTTTGTTCAAGACATCATAAGATTCTTTCACATAATTGAGGTTGAACAGTAACTGCTCTTTCTTCTTCTCATATTCAGCAATGATGTCGTCTTTTTCAGCACATTCCTTGCAAGCTTCCAAACACTTTATGCAAGGCTTTACAACTTCAACAATCTTCTCAATCTCAATTGTCTTTACCACTTCAACCACTTTATCTTCTTCAATCACACTTTCAACAATCTCATTCTGAACAACATCTTCAGATTTCTTTAGTTGTTGTTCTTTAGCAGCTCGTTTCTCCTTTAGTTTCTCCATGCGATCTGCAAAATAAAAATGAAAACTTTCAGGAGAAAGATGAGATTTTGCAACATTTATATGTTTCTCTTCCTCATCATCACTACTACTATCAACTGGTGATTTATCAAACTGTATAGATTTTTCAGAATTAGCATCTGGTAAACCAGAATCTGACGGTGTTTGATCGAATACAACTTCCTTTTCTGAAGTAACATCCTTCTGTACACTCTCATCTGCACTCTGTGAACTTTCATAAGCACTTTCTGAACTTTCATCAGAAACAACAGACTCTTCATCCACACTCTTTACACTCACTCCAATAGACTTCATCCAAGTAGCAAACATGTCTGGTTCTCGAACAATCTTAGCAATAAAAGCTTTATATTCTCCTTTTTCATCAACGAACATATCCCAGCTGAAACCTTCAGGTAATTGTTCATCATCTTGATCAATTAAACAGGCTTTGCTATCAGGAGATATGTAGTTGTTCCAGTTGAAATCTACTGCACACGCTCTCTTGGAATCTTCGATCTTTCTACCATGAGCCGTCTGTGAATCTTGTGATTGACCGACCTGCTGATAAATGGCTTTCCGGTAATAATCATCTTTTCCAAACGGATTCTGAGCGCCACTAGCTTCTCTGTTCTTGCACTCCCGCTTGAAATGGCCTTTCTCTCTGCAACGAAAACAAGTAACTTTAGATTTATCAAAACCTAGAGTAGATATATGAGCATCAAGAAAGTCATTTCTCCCGGTAATTGTTTTGAACTTTTCAGCACGTCTAAGAACACTTGCAAGACACCATTTGATATCCATCAGTTCCATCTCTTCTGCGTCTATTTGATCGTAATCCTCTTTGGTGAGCATGGGATTTCCGATCCGACCAGCAACTAGACCTTCATAAGATAACAATACGGAACCAAGTAGAGCCATGTGGTCTTTAGCAGTGTCTTCTGAGAAGCTTTGACCTTCTGGAAGATTTAGAGCGATGTTACATTGAATCACGTAGCCATTTCCTGTTTTTGTGCTTTGTGACTGAAAACTTGAATTTGATTCTTTAGGATTAACACTCGGAAATGATGAGAATCCACTGGTGCTTTTGCCTGAACCCTGATCAGCTTTTTCTGATGAATCCCCAGCACTGAATGCAGTCTGAATTTTCGGACTTCTCTCAGATTCTGAAACCGGAATGCTACCTTTGTAGTACATTTTAATATCCTGTTGACCACTCGGACTGTTCATCCTAGCTATCTTCTGTTGCTCCAGATCCTGGCTTTCGATCTTTTCAATAAACTGAGATATTGTCAACCCATCATAAACACCCGTGTTTTTCAGAATCATCAAATAAGTTCCCCACTCTTTCTGAGGTAATGCATCAGCAAGCTTGTCTACCCACTCTTCACGATCTTTGGTAATGCTCAACATCGACATTGATCGCACTAGGTGACAGTATCTCTCAATCAACTTCTTTGTGTCTTCACCTGGTAAGCTACTAAACAGATCAAACTCTTTCTTTAGCAACGCCTTTTTGCTCTTTATCATGTTCTCGCTACCCTCAAATTTGACTTTAAGTGCATCCCAAATTGACTTTGCAGTTTTGTCATGCTGTAACAGAATGAAAATGTCTTCTTTGATGGCTTGTTGCAACAGACTAATCATCATTTTTTCGGCTTTGTACATAACACGTTCCTGATCCGTAAACTCTGATAACTCTTTGAGAACCTGCAACTCTGTTCGAGGCAACACATATTTCTTCAGTATGCATTCCCATGACCTAAGATGGTTCGCCTGAACCCAGTTCTCGAATCTATCTTTCCACCCGTAATATTCTTCAATACTCATCAATTTAGGGGGCTTTTGGGTGGTTCCCGTCTCATTTTCTAAACTCATAGCTTGAGCAATAGCACCTGGACCAGATGGTGTTGCAAACGCATTATAGAACTCGGTATCCATGATGACTTTCAAACGAACTGGTTCTCCTTGTAACACACCTTTATCACCTGTCGACACACAAACAAAATACAATCAGTTCAAACGCTTATCAATTAATTGAAGAAGACTGGTACCCAAACTGGTGATTATTCTGTGTGACTGAAAGTTAACGAACTGTGCGGACTGTTATGACCCGAATCGAATTCAAACGACTTGACCCTTTGAAACCTTTGAAATCCAAACCGTACGAATTGGACTATTTCACGCAATCTGACCACACTATAAGACCTGATTGTTCAAACAGATTGATCAATCCGTGCGAACCGACTAAACTCCAAACCTTGTAACCTGAATTAGATGTGAATTGAGTTCACTACGTATGAACTTGTAATGACTTCTTGCGAACTGAGGAACTTTCAAATGGACTTGAAATGATTCGACAACCAACAATCCAAACCAACAAGATATTACAAGAACACTTTAAACTATTTAACCAAGATCACATGATGTAATAAAGAAATTTATTTGGACCGAATATTGACCAAGTATCCAACAAACTTAATTCAATTTTGTTTAACAAGATAAGTCCATTGAACCTCAAATATTGACACCACTATACTGACAAGTTCATTCTCGAGATTCTGTTTGTCTCACATGGATTCTCTCAATATTGATAAACGAGAATATATGTCAAGATCTAAACACTTTTATGATTTGAATTTTAATTGGACCGCATATAAGAAACACGTAGGCTGCTGAGACCCTTTTCAACTTAATTCTGATTGAACCAACCTATCCACTAATCAGATTGAGCCGCAAACTCCATCCAATCTACAACCAATATTAATAAAATGTTTAAATCTTGGTCAAATAAACCCACTAATGTGCGGCCTTAAATTTCCAAACCGTCTGAATCACCTCATGTATTAATGAATTGTCAACAACTTTCAATACATCACATGCAAACTCAATTGATGATTGGACCAATCAATATGAACTCATATGGACTGCACATGCAACCGATTTAAACCACATATTCCCGATGTACTGACACTATGTCATGTTTTAGGTCAACGATTAGCAGAATCAGACTTTGATCACCAAGAGCGGAATCAAAATGTTCACAAGAGTGGAATCAAACTTTTCACAGGAGCGGAATCAAGTGTTTTGGTTGTCAGGAGCGGAATCAACATCAAGTTTAGGAGCGGAATCACGTGTTTTGGTTGTCAGGAGCGGAATCAACATCAAGTTTAGGAGCGGAATCAGAAATTTTGTATCCCAAGAGCGAAATCAGAAATATTCATTACGAGTGGAATCAACTCGGACATCATTTTTACCCATTTTTACGTCGATTTTAGCAATGAAACTTTCAAGGCTTGTTTAACACCTGTTTACGCACAACATATGTGAAATTTGGCCGATTTTAACCGTGAAAAGTTTTAAATTTTGAGAAAGAATGGTGTAGAAACAGAAAACGCAGCTGAATTGGCAAGAGCTCTTCTTCCTGAGCTCTGATACCACTTGTAGGATTGTTTTTGGATCCGAACGAGTCGGTTTGAAGAGCTTTTCTTGATTTGAACGGCGGAAACAGACAAATCAAGTTCAATTCAGCAATTATACACCTTAAACTGTCGATATTATTAATCTGGATAACGTTTACAACCTGTCGACACTTCGGCAGCACTTCGTGGCTCACCGGAAGAACACACCTAGAACTATATGTTGATTCCACCCCAAATGAGCTATTTATAGAGTTTCTGATTCCACTCCTAATGACATGGTGTCATTTCGGGTGGAATCAGCATGTTACTTTCGGGTGGAATCAGAATGTAACATTTCGGGTGGAATCAGAAAATTACATTAGGAGTGGAATCAGAAAATTAACTTTCAAGTGGAATCACTCCTAAATGTTCTGATTCTTGGATTCCGTGCTCTATTCTATCTATCTCTAAACAAGACTCGATACAAGACGTAGACGACAGACGGATGCACTAACAAAGAAAGTGGATAAGACACCTTTTGAAATATGGCATGGAACAGTTCCATCATTATCATATTTGAAGGTATGGGGTTGTGATGCTTATGTGAAGCAATACACCCCAAACAAGTTGGAAGTATGATCCACTAAGTGTATCTTCATAGGATATCCTAAAGATGATATAGGATATTATTTCTATGATCCAACAGAGCAAAAGATATTTGTTGCTCGAAAGGCTAAGTTCTTGGAAGATAAGTTCCTTATGGAAGGAACTAGTAGAACAGTGGAACTTGATGAGGATCAAGAACCACAAGCCAATACACGTTTGGTTGATACTAGCACTGAACAAGAGGTTGTTGAAGATGATTAAATGGTTGATCAACATACACAAAACGTTCGTAGATCTGGTAGAATTAGTAATCCACCTAAAAAATATGGATTTTTCATGGATGGATGCTACGTGGTAGATTCAGATGAACCAACCACATACCACGATGCAATGTCAAAATCCGACTGCGACAAATGGCTTAAAGCCATGAACATAGAGATGCAATCCATGTATGACAACCAAGTATAGTAATTGGTTGTACCACCTCTTAACTCCAAAGTAGTTGGAAGTAAGTGGGTTTTTAAGAAGAAAACGGACATGCATGGTAACTTGGATACTTATAAAGCGAGACTTGTAGCAAAAGGTTTCACTCAAACTCAAGGGGTTGATTATGATGAGACCTTCTCGCCCGTGGCGATGCTAAAGTCGATTAGGATATTATTTGCCATAGCTGCATATTATGACTATGAGATTTGGCAAATGGATGTCAAAACGGCTTTCCTCAATGGATATCTTGATGAAGATGTCTATATGGTTCAGCCTGAAGGTTTTGTCGATCCAAAACATCCTAACAAAGTGTGTAAGTTAAAGAAATCAATCTATGGATTGAAACAAGCATCAAGAAGTTGGAATCACCGTTTTGATGAAGAAATTGGGAATTTTGGATTCATCAAGAACGGCGATGAAGCTTGTGTGTATAAGAAAGCTAGTGGGAGCACCGTCACTTTCTTAGTATTGTATGTCGATGACATTCTACTATTTGGAAATGACATTCCAACCATGGAAGGTGTAAAAGCCTGGGTTGGGAGATGTTTTTCCATTAAAGATCTTAGAGAAGCTGCCTATATTTTGGGAATAAAGATCTATAGGGATAGATCAAGGCGCTTGATAGGTTTAAACCAAAGTGCATACATTGACAAAGTCTTGAAAAGGTTCAAGATGGAGAACTCTAAGAAAGGTTTGGTACCTATTCAAAAGGGGATAATATTGAATGTAGCTCAATGTCCAAGCTCAAAGGATGAGCAAGAAAGAATTAAAGGAATCCCATATGCGTCTGCTATAGGATCCATAATGTATGCAATGATATGCACTAGACCAGACGTGTCATGCGCTTTAAGCATGACAAGTAGATACCAGCAAAATCTAGGTAATAGTCATTGGATGGCTGTTAAGAGCATATTGAAATACCTTAGGAGGACTAAGGATATGTTTCTAATATATGGATCTGGTGAAGAGGAACTCGTTGTAAAGGGTTACACATATGCGAGTTTCCAAACTGATCGAGATGGTTCTCGATCACAATCTGGGTATGTCTTCATTTTGAATGGAGCTGCAGTCTCATGGAAGAGCTCGAAGCAGGATGTTGTAGCATTGTCCACTACAGAATTAGATTACATTGCCGCTTCATTGGCAGCGCAAGAAGCTGCGTGGTTAAAGAAGTTCATTGCCGACCTAGGGGTAGTCCCTACCATTCAAGACCCCCTAGAGATCTTTTGTGATAACGAGGGTGCGATTGCTCAAATCAAGGAACCTCGTGCACATCAAAAGACTAGGCACATTGAGCAGAGATTCAACTACATCAGGGATGAAGTTGAAAAGGGAAAGATATGTATTCGCAAAGTTCACACCGATCAAAACATTGCGGATCCACTCACGAAGCTCCTTGAACGGCCAAAACATGAGGGTCATACTTGTGCCTTAGGACTTCGATATTCTAGTGATTGGATTTGATCTATTTTGTATTTGGATATTGGAACAATTGTAATTTTAACTCTTTTATGGTATTTTGAGTTATGTTCCATTTTAGCATGTTTAAATCCATGAATAAATTAATTATTCTAAATGTCCGTAGTCGATCATACTTGTGGGAACAAATATGAATGTAAGACTATTATGAACTTGGATTGGTGGATATTCATTAGGTATGAATATAGAGCAAAGTGTTGCTGCCAAAGTTCATAGATATTTGTGGGATACAAATATTGGACTGACCCGCTCTCAAATGTTACTGCATGGAATTATTTGTGATTGATCATAAGTAAATTTAAGCAAAGGCGAATATCATAGTATCCTCTGACCTGAGATACATATTGGGTCTTGATATTCACCGAATATTATACCTTGACTTAGTTCTTCGCTGTCTGTAATAAGACAGTACATAAGGCTAAGCTCAGGTGTGGTACGAGGTGATTGTGAGAGACGTATATAGTCAAGAAGGGGTTTTTTCCTCTTATTCGTTGAGAGTAAGATGTCTAAGGCCTGCAAAAGTTAAATCAACAGAGAATGATCACACTATGTCTCTGGATTTGACATGACATTTGTAAAAAAAAAAAAGGATAAATGATAGATTCACCTAAATCATGTTCAAGTAAGGGACTTGAAGGGGGGATGTTATTGAATGGCACTTTGTCATACGTATTAGGGCTAGTAAACCGTTGTTAGGCGTCATTTACTGCTTGCATCAATCTTCTATGTATCTTGTGCAAGTGGGAGATTGTTGGACTCTGTATGCCCAAGACACATACTAAATTGATGTGGCTAGTATGTTATGATCCAAGTCGGGTCATACCCAATAACAAGCTAGACAAACACATACAATATTTATTTATGATATGATCAAACAAATAAATATTAACACTTATAATATTTAGAAATTGGTTTTCTAAATAATTGCACTTGAGAAACTAATAAATTATATGGATAATTTATTATGAGAGAGTATTTTATTTTGTTATTTAAGGGGTTAAATAACATTATAAAAGTTATGATTTGTTGCATAAAAGTCTTATATATATGTAATGTTATATTTTATAAAAGTTGTAAAATATAAACAAGACCTAAAAAATAAAAGGGAAACATTTTTCATTGGGTGAAAAAGGGTGGCCCTATGGCCGGCTCCATGGTCCTCCCAAGGTGGGTTTTGCCCACTTATTTTACATGCAAAATGTCATAAGAGAAGGCACTTGATTTGATAAAAGTTGCAACAACTCTCTCACACTTTTTTACACATACTTTCTCTAGTATTATTCAAGTTGCAAGAACTCAAAAAGAACTCTCTTTTTCTCTAGAAATTTTCGGCCAAGGGTGGTCATTCAAGAGAGTTTTACAAGTGAAAATCCTAGCAATCTTAAGGTATTCGTTGGAAGCTTGGGGGTATACTAGCTTGAGGGTTTCTTGTTTGGAAGCTATCACTCAAGAAAAATCATCATCTTCATCTCCTTGCTCTTTGAAAGGTTGTTTCTTAAAACACCCTATGGTTGCAATTTTGATAACATGCATGTCATATATGGATCCGGTTATTGGGTTTTGCATTTAAAATGGTTTTAAATCTTGTAAAGTAACATGTTTTAAATCTTTTTCCGCTGCGTTTTAATTTTATTCGGATAAAATTACTTTGATAAACATGTGAAAAACCCAACACACGGTTATCAGACAAATCAGAAAGATGATGATAGAATTCAGTACATAGATAGACATGGTATTGAGACACAGAATGTGCCAGAAACCAAGAGTTACACTAGTATAGTGTGTAGGAAAGTATGGATCATAAAACTGCCTTCCTAGTGATAATTTAAGTGTCGAAAAGTGCCTAAAAATCACATAAACTGCAGAATTCTACAGAATTCAGCAAAAATCAGCATTTAAATAACTTAATATTATGCAGAAATATGGTTAAATGGTCCAGAATGCTTTCTTAAGTGTCGGGAATCAAAACTGACGCAAAGGGTAACATAAAGCACACTAAACTGCATAGTTTAGCACCTTAACGAACCGGTAACCAACCGAACAACCGGACATTACCCGAAACACCAAATTTTTACTAGAGGCATTGTTTTAACATTTTTGAACTAGGTATGGTCCCCGAACATCATAACACACTATATAACATCCTAACAACTAATAACCTAACTAAAACACTTGGATTTCAACTAAATAACCAACTACCAATTACAAGCTACTCTAGACCCCCTCCCCCTTCCTATTTACGGTTCAACAAGCATGGCCCACACATGATTTTCTTGGTTTATTATATTAGATCTTGTCTACTTCTTTTGTTTACATATTAACCATTAGAGAAATTTATGTTGGAAGATAATATAAGTGACTTCAAGTCCTTAACTCTCATTCTCATAACTCACCAACACTTGAACACACTCTCCTCTCCTTTCCCTTGTCTTCGGCCGAGAACCCACACACACACAACCATCATCATCATTCAACTTTCATCCAATCTCTTGATATACAAAGGTGTATGAAGCATCACAAAGAAGCTAGGAGCTCTTGGAAGTTGAAGGACCTCTTGCAAGTGCTATTAACCACTTTATTCATCATCATCTTCTTCATGTGCTCATCCCTAGCCCTAAGCTAGTAGTAAGATCATCTACATCTCATTTTACATCTTATTTAGTTGGTTAAAAAATGAAACAAGTAACTTAACATGAAGAACACTAATGATCAAGAACATGAAACTTAAACATAAGACTAAAAATCATAAGAATACATGTTGTTTAATGTATGTGTGAATATTGATTGATGAATACTTGTGTTTATGATGTTAAACATCATATGAACTTGCTAGATAGTGATTAAAGACATAATCTAGCAAGATGAGAGGATGATTATGTTAGAGATCAAAGTGATCATCCTTATGTAAAAGCATGAACTTGAAGTATAAATAGTTTTATTGAAAAATGATGATCAAAGTGTGATGTAAATCATATAAATGGATGATTTCATAAACTAATTTCTCAAGAAACTAAGTTAAAAAACAAGATTTACATAAACTTCTAATGTACATATATAGCAAAACAGATATTTGTTACCTAGGACACTAACGCGAGTTTTCTTACGTTTAGATTCTTAATACAATACCATCACCTATCCTTAGGTGATTGTCAAAAACAAAACAAAACATAATTCATTCTCTAGAGTCAAAAATTTTCCAAAACCCCACAAGAAATCATCTATCCTTAGATGATTTGTTTTAGGCTTTTAAGCCTTTGGTGTTTTCAAAATCTCGTCAAAGTTTGGACTTTAATAATGTGAACATGTGCAATCCTGAAGGGTGGATGCATGTATCCTGAGTTTTCTGTCTAAGGCTAGAGTGTTCGTACAAATCCGCATCACCGGACCAGTCACTCTTACCTGGGAACTCTTGGGGTGAGTGTCCACTTATAGGCTAAAGCATGTCTTCGCGATACATTATAAAGACCCATTTACTTTTATTAGTCACTGTGTCGTTTGTTTGTTTTGAGTAACAAACAAATCATCATAATCCTTATGCTTCATCGATATTTTAACATTCATTTTTTGACTATCCTTTATCAGTCTCACCCTATTTTCCCTCATATTTCCCTGATCTTTTAGAATGCCTCCTCTACGCAACAACGCCAAAATAGCGGATTTGGCTATTAAAACCGCTCAACAAATAGGCATACTACTCAATGGAACCATTAAGTAAGTTGTCGCCATGTCTAATCTTGATGATGAGACTACTCGTGAGGCACCAAAGAAGACAAAAGCCAAGCCTTCAAAAAATCAAGGAAGTGTAAAGCTTCAAAGAATCTTACAGTGCTTGCTCCAATTCCGCTTAATCAAGTGGGACCTAGTCAGGTGGCTACGCCACCCACTAAGAAGCCAAACAGAGGAAAAGCGCCTCTATGCAATCAATGTAACCTTCATCACTATGCCAGTGTCCATTGCCGAAAATGTTCAAATTGTGGACGTTTTGGTCATACAACAAATGTCTGTCGTTTAGCCACTACGCCAAACCAAGCTATGGCAGTTCTTACTCAACTTATCGTAACCTCTCATGTGATACCTATTTGTCCTAACTACCCACATGGAATATGCTACAATTGTGGTTATCCTAATCACTTCAATTGACCTGGCTGGCAAATGACGAATCAACGTATGGGCACAGGATTAACACTGGCAATATCTGTAGGATCGGATTTCGACTCCCGAACGATTGCGTATAACACGTGTGACGTGCAGAATCCGTACACATGCGTGGACCGAACACGAGAACCGTACTAAATCTGTGATTCGATTGTGTTAGGATCTGAGTATGGTTTTGATTGTGTTTTACGTTTGAAATAAGATGAAGATGGATGAGTAGTGCAGCGGAATTTATGATGGAAACAAAATTTGCACACAATCAAACAGGAGAATTGCTTTAATCAAACATTTTCAACAAAGAACCGAAAGATTGAATTTATTTCAATAACGATTACAATACATGTATGAATACAAACTCCCCCTCAGCCTGAGCTCACAGTGTTTGTTTGTGCAGGAAGAAGATTTTGTGAAGAGCTAATAGAACAGTACAGAGCACTGTTCTATTTATAGGCACGAGCAAACCACTGAAGCATCTAAGCTGACGTCACCATGAAAGTGACATCTAACCTCCTAACAAACTCTAACATCTGATCTATACAACCTCTGCTATACTAACTACTGTTGTACATTACATTTCATAATATAAACTAAACTACTGCTGCATCCTTCCACTGATGTGAACCCAGTAGTACTTGTCATGATCAGCAGAGCTTGACCCATAGCAGTAGATTGAATCAGCAGTGGCCTAAGTCTTGAAGCTTGACCCATAGCAGTAGATTGAATCAGCAGTGCTTTAGTCTTCCATCAGTCTTTTACTTGGACAGTAGTTGTAAGCCAGCAGTTAGTAAAGATCAGTAGTTTGGAGGTCAGCAGATGTTGAAACCACTTTCAAGGGGAGAGACTTGTATACATAACATCTGCTTATTCTGGATCTACTGCTCTGATCCAGTTTTGGCTTTGATTATTTGTTCCTCTGATAGGGTTCAATCCCAACAATCTCCCCCTGGAACAGATAATGCCAAAACTCTTCATTATTGGTAGATCTTTATTGCCTCATCAACAGTTCCCTTATTTGCCCTTTGAGTTGTAACTCAAAGGCTAAGGCATCTGTGTCATCATCATCCCTGCACAGTGGAAGATCAAGGAGATCCTGCAGATCTTCAAGACTTAGGCCAAGTGCTTGTTCCCTTGTTATTTTCTTCACTTCTCCACTAGACTTGAACACTGTCAGTACATGGGTCTGTTTGTAAGTTTTCCACTTTAGTACTTTTGAGTCTAGTGGGTTTCTTGGGAGATTTTTATTAGATGAGGTGTTTGGTGAAGCTGGCCTATTGATGACTGACTGAGCAGTAATTGCAGTTTGATCCAATCCAAGAGTTTCTACAATCATTTTCTTTATGCCTTCTTTTACAAGGTCATCACCTTCCATTAGCTCTTGGATAGTTTCAACACCCAACTGTTTTTGTTGCCTTCTTTTAAAGATGGCTGCACCAGCTGGAGCAGTGGATCTCCTGATTTGCAGTTTTGGGGGTCTTTTTGAAACCTCTGCTTCAGGATAGTCAGGATTTTGTGGAGCATTAGGATTTGTCTTTCTTAATTTCTCCAAACTTTTGTAGGTAGCCCTGACTTTCTCTTCTTTCCATCTCAACACTTGATTCAAGGACCCATAATCAGCAGCAGCTAATTCCTCTTTCATTCTCCTCAGCTCTATCTTTTTATCAGGTACATTCTTTTTGTATTTTGCCCAATCTGGAGGAGTGTGTTTAACCTTCTTATTTATCATTTCTTGAATCCTGGCTGCTTCCTTTTCAAGCTCAGGAATGGTCCACTCCTTGTATATATGCTTTTCTCCCTTGTACTTCTTGGTTGCCATGATGCTTTCAATGTAGTCTTTTCTCAGAGTTTCATCTGCTCTCTCTGAGATTTGCTGACAAACATTTTTTGCAAACTACTCTAAAG
>JARYGA010028196.1:0-36431 GCA_030545235.1 Helianthus tuberosus | reverse complement strand
TTTCTGGTTCAACATAAAGGCCATCATCTATTCCCTTTTTCTTTAATTCCTTAATTTTCTCCCCCTTTTGGCATTATCTAAGGGAATTTGATCAATGAAAAGAACATTGGGAGGAGCAGTGCTAGTGGTGTTCAAGAGATGGGCCTTGATAGCCTTAATATCTGCTTGGGTGTTTTTAAACCTTGATTCGATCATGTTTCTCAGTTATTGCACATATATTGCGTGTTGCTAATCTGCCATCTGTCTTTGTTTTTCCATATCCTTTATTTCAGCAATTGATGTTTCAAGGTTGTCAATTCTCCCCGTCAATTCCTGATGTTGTAAATCATCACCCAATTTAATGGGATCATCTGATTCCCCACCAGCAGTGGTTGTATCAATGTGTGACTTAGAAACTGAGTCCCAAAAATCATTCATTGATTCCCCTTGTTCTTGGTTCTGGGGTCTTCTTTCTTCAACACTTGAAAACCTTTTGAAGGTACCATTGGTCAAAACTAACTCACTAGTGGTTACCAGAGGTGCTATAGAAGAAATTGCCTTCAAGGGAGTTTGATTTATGAAACAACTGGCCAAGTGTAGATCTGTTGATCCAACACTTGTAGTTGCTGCTCCATTTGAACTACTGTCAGGAATTACTTGTAACTCCTATAGTGTAACCTCCTCAAATGTTGCTGGGATAGCAGAGGTATAAGCATCAGACCCAGTCACTTGTGGGAGTGTACTCTCAGTGATAGGTGATAGAGAGGAACTGGTTTGTGTCTGAGCTATAGAAACTGCATGCAACAAGGGTATTATGGATTGTGGTAATGTGAGGGGTGAAGATATTGGTGATGAAAGAGACATGTCCTTGGGATCAGGACTGAGGAAGATGGATCCAATTGGCTCCAAAGCTTCATAATATGGGGTCCCTGTGCTTACAAGCTGATCCTTTTGTGAGGATGCAGGAGGAGTTTGAGGCAAAGGTGGAGATCTTTCTTCCATCTGCTGTGAGGAAGTAGCATCAGTGGTTGTAGGTGACATTTGTGTTGTCACTTGCAGTGGCTCTAGGATCTCATCTTCCAGAGTTGCCTTTGTTTTGGGTTTGGGGGGCTTTCTGGATGTTTTCTTTTTGGTCTTTTTGGTAATGGCAGGTATGGGTTTCAAAGCAGTGGTTGTGCTGCTGTGATCACCTGGAGCAGTGGGCTCAGCAGCTGATACCTGAGGAGCAGTGGTAGCTGCTAAATTCTGCTTAGGCACCTCTGCTTTTGTTTTTGAAGGTGTTAACATTCTAGTGAATGTTTCAGGTGTTAAACCTTTTATTTGAAAATAAACACCTTGTTTGAGCATATTTTCATTTTCCTTTCCAAATTTTTGTTCAAAATAGTAGCCTAGAAACCTTGGAAAAAGTAAAAATGATTTGCTATCAACATTTTTTACCAAGTCATCAAAGATCTCATGGGAATAGTTATAATTTTCATTATGTAAAATAGCATAACCCAGACATTGGATCTTCAATGGTATTTTGTTAAAAGTAGTTATTTTATTTGAAACACACATCAAAAGTGTATAGAATAAAAACTTAGGTGCAGAAGGGAAGAAACCTTTTTGTAAGGTATCTCTTTTCGTTTGTTCTGCATATCCTCTTTTCAGAAAGTCAGTTTTCAACTCGCTTTTAAGAAAAGAAGTTTTACCTTGCTGATCATCGAGTTTAAAGACTTCTGAGATGGATTGCGGAGTAATTTGAATCGTTTTACTCTGTATGGAAGAGTTGATCGCTATGACTTTCTCGCCTTGTTTGTCAAGGGTAGCATTTTTCCAAAACTCTCTCTGGGTTTGTTGATAGATTTGAGCATTTGCTGTTAGCAAAGTTTTGTACTTTGATGCAGACATGATGTCGATGATGGAATCGAAAGTGTTGGTGGTAGTGGGTTTTGTGAGTAGACCCAAGTAATCGTGAGGAGATTTGTATGGGATTTCAATGGGTTCAGCGGCCATTTGAGTGTCCTCTTTGGAAGATGAGGATGATTTTGTTTTTGATTTTGATTTTGATTTCGTCATTTTGATGAAGAGGAGCGAAGAATGATTTGGGATGAAAGTTTGGAAACTGCTTTGAGAAGAGAATTTTGGAATTCAATTCGACAGTGTAAAACCCTGTTTGGGGGTTATGATCAAGGTTTTATTTAGGGAAAAAAAGTGAATACTGATGTGTCAGCGGTTACAAAGATCTGATGGCTAAGAACTGACCACGTTCCAACCTCTGATGAGAAGATGAATAATGGAGGACAGTTATTTTGGAGAACCACAGATGAAGCAAGTATCAGTGGTTACAACAGTAATAATATGAGAGCAGTGGGTGATTTTTACTATCAGTGGATAGCATATCGGTGGATAAGACACTGATTTTGAGCATCAGTGCTTGCCAAGAAAATGAAAGATCAGGGGTTGACTTTCAGCAGTGGACAGTATTTAGGAAACTGATGTTTGAACAAAACAGTGGTTACAGGTAAGGTAATGGTAAAGATTTGAAAGACTAGTATATCAGCAACTGTTAGTGCACCAGTGGATAAGCTTTTGACAAATATTTGAGCATCTGCTATTCTGATGAAAGGAATGATTTTATCTTGTGAGAGTACAATATCATGTCTAACATCTGTTGATGGTGATTCTGAAGTATCTGCAAGATTACTATCCTCAACAAAATACATTTTAGATGCAGATTGTCAAGTTCAATATGTCAGCAGTCTTTACAGAAATTTTCATTCAAGGTTTTGCCACATGTCAATTACAGGTTTTGAAACTTTTATAGATTCCTGACAGTGGTTTAGTACCCCAGATGATGGAGACCCCTTTTACTAAGGCTACTTATTAGAACATGAGTAGCCAAGTATTTTAAGGTCTGTTAGCAATCAATATTTTGATCAGTGTTAAAACAAACTTGAGTTTCACATGACCTTGACCCTTGTACCAATTCCTTCTTTATCCATTTTCAAGGATAATACCACCAAGAAAAAGAAAAGTTCTATATCCTGACAGAAGTATGAAACTTTTGCTATCAAAAACAAGTAAAAGTTCAAAATATATCATCCTTTAAAAAAATAAGGAATGACATATCCTGCTTTATTTGAGAAAAACCCTTTTTTTAAAAAAATTAGAGGTTTTTATGAAAACATCATCAATAGGAACTGGTATATTTTCAAATATGACTTGTTATAGGATCATGATCACATCAATCTCAAATTTAGGAAAATGGTAAGTTGTTGTAAATGCATTTTGACCACTGTTTGGAACCATTTCCTTGTTAGTTGATTGCAAAAATGAGGGGACATGTTCACATACGTTTTTTACTATGTGATGATTCTGCAAAACTTGTCTAGTCCTCTTTTAAGTTTAATCACTGGTGATACTATTTTTACCTGAATTTTCCTGTACCAATGAATGCACACAGTTGCTTGATGACCACTGTCCACCCTATTTTTGTACTCTTCAGTGTTTTATATTTATACTCTTTACTTCAAAAGTTTTGAGATAAACACACTTTTGAGTTTTTGTAATTTTCTTCTTCCCTTTTTACCCTTCCCATTCATAAGTACTGAAATACACTGGAAGGTATTTATTGAAGGAATACTTATTCCAGAATCGTTTTGCAGCAATGTTTTGAGAGATTTGGTCATTTCTGCACATGCTTATGCCACATTTCACATTACACATGATCTGGACATTTTTTACTGCTGATTTTCTTAATGTATTCTTAACACAGTTGATTTTGGTCCTTTTGAAGGATTCTCAACCTGTTTTTCAATACATAAGATCTAAATGACTAAAGTTTTAATTTCCCTCTTTTTATGTAAACAAAAACACTAATGTTTTTATGAACATAGGTTTTTGTTGACCTGAGGTTCACACCTTAGTAGCAAACATGATGGAAACATCAAAAACTTCATAACAACAATTGAAATCAATTTTCGTAAATAATTTTACCATAGTTATCAGACATATTTTCAGATTTAAAAACTATAGGTGGTTTATGTATGACATCACTTGTTATGTGAAGTTTGTGTGTCCTATGACATCTTGGTTGTTTTACAAAGCTTTTGAGTAGTCACTTTGAACATGATTTCTTGTTACTCTATTTTTCAACTAAATACAATCAACCTTAGTATCAATGATTTTTGAGCTGAACTGTTATGTCAAATTGACTGTTAGATCGAATTTGACTGTCCAAGCTCTGATACCAATTGTTAGGATCTGAGGCTCATTATGATTGTGTTTGTTTGTATAATTTGAACAAATCAATAGAAATGAACAGAGTTTAAGTGCAGCGGAAATGAACAACAAACTTTGTAAACACAATCAAAGAGAAAAACAGTTTTGATAAATACATGCTTTTCATTGAGTCGAATGATTACAATACAAATCAAAAGATTACAAAGCATGCTTACAAACTAAACTCCCCCTCAGCCTGATACTCCATGGTTGAATGCACAAGATGAAAGGATTGGATCAGAGGAGAAGAACTCACTCAGTACATCAACTGTAACAGTACAGGGTACTGCTCCATTTATAGGCAAACCAAACCACTGAAGCAACTCAGCTGACGTCACCATGAAAGCGACATCTAACAACCTATAACCACTGTTCCTATACAAACACTGCTAATCTTAACCACTGACTTTATACAAAACAGGTGACATACTAAACTATTGCTTTCTCCTTTCATCAGTGCTTTTCTCAAGGTTGATCAGTCCTTGAGTGGGCAGTCCTTTAGCATCAGTAGATTGAACCAGCAGTATTTACTTCTTAACAGTCTTCAGGGCTTCATCAGCAGTTTGAAGGACAGCAGCTGTTGTATTCGGACAGTGGATAGAGGACATCAGATGTTATAACCACTTTCAAGGGGAAAGTTTAATGCAAACAACTGCTTATTATGAATCCACTGTTGTGATCTGGTTTTGGCTCTTATTATCGGTTCCTCTGATAGGGTTCAATCCAAACAAAAGTCTACTTATGAGATATATTATGTGTAGATTATGTTGTTTTGTGCTAGATGATGCTTTTACGTGTGTAGATCTTGTTAAAGTAGGTTATTTACATGGATGATCTTGCATGTTTAAGAACAAAAATAGAGATTTAAACATTTTGATGTTTAAATCTAACCAAGATCATCAATCCTATGATCCATGAACTTAACTACAATCTAAAAACAAGTTACAACTTGTATGTCATTTTTGTAGAAATTAAAGACCATGATTTTTACTAAGAATATGTTAAAAATGGTGGTCTTAACAAGTTGTTAAAAAAAGGAAGAACAACATGGAGGTTCTTAAGAAATAATATGTTTTTGAAGGATCTTGTTAAGCTAAACATAAAAGTGTCACCATGTGTTTTTTTTAACAAGTGTGTTTAAAAATATACAAAAAAGTTTATGGAAATAAGGATATTATTAGTAGGATCTTTCATGCAAAGTTGATGGAATGAAACTTGGTTTGGATGGATCATGATTAAGGGTGGCAAACATGCTTAAAATCACGTTTTAAAATGTGGGGAAAACGCCATAGTTTATGGGAAACTATGGCGATTTTTTTATAAAATATTAATCGCGATTAAAAAGAGATTAACGGGGTGATTATCATGGTTAATCGCGATTAGTAAACTTAATTGTGATTAACGACCCTAATCATGGTTATACAAACCCTAATGACGATGGTTAAGTCTTAACCATCCAAGAGTTTATATAAACTCAAAAAGATATTTTTATAACATAAAAGTGGGTAAAGTTTATAAATAAAACAATAAATATAATTTTTGGAAAATTATATATATATATACATATATACCAAAAATAATACATACAATACTTGTAAAATATATACTTACACCACGACGAAAACATCACGAATATTCGCGAATATAACAACGATCGCGAACCTTCGCGCTTACTAAAAATATACACTTGTGTGATACAAAACTCAAGGAGCGAACATCGGAAGACGAATCTCAAACGACGGACATCGGACGTCACCTTATACTTTATCGACGAAACGGACGTGACGACACCTCGAAAGGTTACTACGACGCTTGACAACTTCGACACAAAAACTATATATATTAACCGGTCATTACCACAAGTCTAAAAATGAAATATTTTAGACACTTAATATATATTAACGACAATGGAAACCGGAAAGTTTAACATGAAAATAACACTAAGTATAATTATAAAAGTTTACTTGTATGTTACTTAATACTTAGTGAAATATTACAAAATTCAAGAACATTAATATTGGGCTAACTTATATAATATTGGGATAAAACAATTAATGTTGGGCTAAAATAACATAAATATTGAGCTAGGCCCAATAGCTTGAACACATGGGCAAAGGCCCATTCCATAAACACTAAATAAGCCCACTTATAATAACTAAAAATGGGCTAGGCCCAAATACAATAATAACATGATATAGGCCCAATAACTTAAAGTCATGGACTAGCCCCAATGACAGAATGTGTGAACTAAGCCAAATAACACAAAAGGTGGGCTAGGCCCAATGTAAAATACATGTATATTTTTATAAATATATATTGTAATAATACATTATAAATACGGTATACCTACACATATAAATACGGTATACGTATATATATAAAATACGCATATACATAGCGACGTACTCATGCACACTTGTTGAAGCGTACACTCACAAGGGATACCGTATACGTACATTAACATATATACGATTTTAAAAATAAATATTTTTAACAACTATATCTTGAGAATATATACATATACATATGCATATACATATATATATATTTGTGAAACAAATATATACCTAAAACAAACCGATCATACGTATACATGTGAACGACGTTCACCGAACGTAAAAATATATATTTTTGAGGAATATATATTTCATACAACAAACTTGCGTCGTGCGCGGCACAAAGACGCTATTGCACTCGGGCCACTTATACTTGTACGAGACACAAGGACTTATACGGGCTACACCCACATATACTCGTGCGAAGCATGTATACTTACAAAGGGCGATGCCCGTTCTAACACATTATGAACTCAAGAAGTGTATATATATATATATATATATATATATATATATAATATATATATATACATTAAACAAACATACAAAACAAATGCCATCATATCTAAAATACACAAGTGTTCCAAAAACAAAACTTATACAATAACGTTTAAGATGAACAACGAGTACAAGGTCTAGAAGAGACCGATGTGCCTAACGAGTTTGAACCCTTGTAGGTTAACTCATGCTTACGGAACACAGTTGCTAGAACTTATTGCCGGACGTAATACTGTGAGTTCATGTCCCCCTTTTCTTTTTAACATTTCGGTTTTACAACTGTCGGGGGGAAATATATGTTACTTTGGTATGGTTAAGCTACGGAATGAATTAGTAGATCTCGTGCGAATAGGCTGATACTTAAAGCACCATTAATCTTGTTTAAGACCAAGGAACAAATGGGGTAGATCTAACGGGTACAGGGCAAGCCCCACTAATGGGTCCTTGTGTGGCCACATGGAGTTTCCTTTGTTACCCTCGTCGGGTGGACCGGTACTAAATTTCTTACGGGTTGGTGGCTTCCTATGTCGGCACACATATTAATGTCCTAGCTACACATTAATGATCAACATGTTCACTGACGCTTTACATACCGGATTTCAATACTTAAACTTTCAAATGTTTTACAGATTCATTTGATTCTTACGAACTTAAAACACATGAACTCGATTAACTTTTGTTGATGTTTTCAAACTTACATGTATTTCAGGTAACTAAGTGAATCTTGGTGCAACAAATTATGAAGTTTCAAGTTTATTACGAAGACGATGTCATCCGTATTTTGGAGGGTTTGATCCATATATCCCGTCTTCGAACGGGACATAGGATGCAAAACCTCGTTATCTCAAAAACTTTATTTTGAACAAGTCTTGTTTGTAAAAACTTATAAACTTATGTCGACTTTTGCTACAAAACAACTTATGACTTGTATCTTTACATTATGGAATGGATGAACATCGTGTATGTTTTATTTCATATAGTTTATTTACTTACATCGTATGCTGTGGAAAACGATCAAGTCACACTATGCGCTTCCGCCTTTGACACGAGTGTGACAGGTTGGTATCAGAGCTTAGATTGTAGTGAACTAGGATTCCTTCTCGAGTCTAGTCTACAATCACTAGGATCCCCTCATGAAAACGGTTTTACAAAATACATGGGTTTCATCGCATACACGAAGCACAAGATCCACTACACAAAACGTGTTTCAAAAATAAAAAATGCGAGGACATTATTTGGGGCTCGGTTTATGGGAAATAGACACCTTACATTATCAAACTATGTGTCGTGGACACATTACATTAACAGATTATGTGTTGTAATGTAGTCTATGCGTTATAAATGGTTTACCAGTTCAGCTTACACAAGATAGAAATCCAAGTTAGATGGGATTTTATGTAATTATATATATATATATATATAATTCACTCATATATGTGTTGTACGGAATACTTTTCCGAGAACGAAATGCCTTTGATTTTGAATTTTGTTACTACCCTTGACTCGCATGATGAAAATATCAACCTCGCGTCTATTGCGAAGCTTATGGAGGATGTGGTTACTAAGTGAGGCCTTAAGCTTGATACCGTAGAAGATGGTTGTTCTTCCTTTGAATGTGGAAATGCCTGACTTCCGTAGTGACGACGAGGCAGAGGAGGCAATCCTGGATAACAACTCTATTTGTGGGACGAGGTCCCTGTGGCTTGTACGAATCATGATTGACGACACTCTTGTCCAGACAAGGATGATGAAGTACTCATATTAAAGGTGCTCCTCTAATTACTATTGTTACGTGGACCACCACGAATGTTCACTCTATGTTGAAGGTATGTAGACAGTAGTGTCCCCTCTCTAACTGATCATCTTCTTTGAACGAGTGAACACTAAGGTGACCATGCAAGCCGTTTATTATTACGGGGGCCCACGTAATAACAACTTGTAGTGCATGGGAGTCCTGGTGGGCTCTGAGGGTCAAGGTACTGATCACTATCCATTCTAAATACCTAAGTTGTTCAAGTTCCTATCTAGTAGAACACTAACCAGGGTAGTTTCTCTAACACGCTACGATACTAGAAGACCACACGCATTTGTTCGCACCTAACATTCGATCGATATCACGAGTAGGTTGAGACTAGTCATCTAAACAAACAAAACTAGTTAGCCACCCAGGGAGGAATTTTCCTCAACATTCTTGGATTCTTGTACATGGGTTAGCTCCTTGGTGTCTATGACACCTTACCTTATCTTAGTTATTGGAAATAGTTGAAACAAACTCCGTCTTTTGACAGTGTCTTGCCTCAAGGGATGGTATGGCATGAGCCATGCTGCAACTCTCCCTTTGCATTTTATTTGACATCTATGAAAATTATAGCAATCTTATTGGAGCTCATGTAGCTCAAGGGATATCAACGTATTCTTCACATGGGATAGGGAGACGAAGGATTTGCCTACTCTGGACGATCAAGGTCCATCAAGTATGGAATACATGCTATAAGACTAGGGACGACCGTTTGACAAATTATTTCTTTTCCACTTAGACATATGACCGATACACGCAAGAGGTACTACGCATTTTGGATTGCAGCTATTCACGGCAACATTATTTCAGACTTGCATGAATAATGTGATCTTGAGGTTTTTTAAAACCGATTGCACTCTTAATTCTTAGGCGCATGATAGACTATATTTATCCAAATATATGTCAAGGTTCTCTTAATATGGAGTATTAAAAAGGAACATGACGCCGAAAGGAAAGTCTACACCCAAAGAGGGATTAGCTAATTAGCATTTTACAAATGAATTCGAATTAGAGTTTTGATGGAACAACACGAGGTTGAACTAAAAGCACAACATGAGGGTATTGAGATGATGCTAGGGACGGTATTGATGGTACCGGTAGTTCAAGTGGTTCAAATTCCATTAGACTAGGAATGAGTGGCAATGCCACAACCGAAGATGCGATCACACAAGGTTTAATTCTAAGGCTTTCCCAGACGATAAGCCGTGAGACCTCGTTGGTACAAGAGGTGCGATAGGTTATGTCCGCTAAATAAAGAAAATGAAGTGCTGGGCTAATAAATATACTCCTGAGTAAACGATTGGGTAAACGAAGAGTCTCCTGCTGAATACCTGCTGAATACGACATTTACTTGGTGGAATCTCCAGGTACGAACTCTAAAGAGTGATAATGAAAAGGGGTTATCATGAGAAGGACTCAAGGATCTTATGTGAGAAGAGTATTTCTCGCTGACTGAAATTCAAAGGTTGGGAACCAAATTCTAGAACTCAATCATGATTGGAGCCAATGTTGTTGGTTACACTCGACGCTTCCACGGTCTCTCAAAGGTTATTTCTTACTAGGTAACACCCGAATTCAAGCGTATCCTCTGAGATCCTAAGACAGATCACATCACCCCACCTTACCTTGATCACTCAGTTAGTAATCCTCATAGTTAGTCTCACCAAGGATGTGGTGAGGATGGGGAAATTGTCGAAGAAGGGTGCTAATACAAAGGAAATGCATGTGGAATCTACTGGATATGGGAAGCAAAGGTTCTCACACCTTAAGAAATGTTCGAGAGTGAGTAACAAACGAGAGTAAACTCCTGCGAGGAGTGAAACGAAGGCAATTGCTGCCATAGAAAATGATGGCACCCAGAAGTAGGCTGGTAACTTGCCAAAATCTTAAAGGTGATAAGTGAAAGTTTCATCATGAGGGCACTTGTGAAAGTGCTAAGAGTAGAAGTGTGGTGAGACTGGGCATAAACTAGAAAGTATTAAGGTAGTAATTCTCAAGAAAGAACAAGGAAGTTTTAAGTGTGGCGTAAAGGCCACTCCAAACATGAACGTCTTAAGAGTGAATCAAACTAGTGAACAAGTTTGTAAGCGATTAACATTATGGACATTTCGCAAGATTCCAATGTCATCATGAGTACGTTCTACCCTACCCGTATTATGTATCAAATCTTTTGATACCAACGTCGAGCTTAGCTAGTGTCTTTAGGTGTTAAGCATATACATAAATTAGAGTCATGAAAGTACGACACACCTTACTCTATCAAGATTAGCTAATGGGGAATTAGCTGAATCATGTAGAATTAGTAAGGGTCACTGGTATGTTCCCTATCACCCAAAATTTCACATCCATTTCGTTCGATATTGATGCCGATTTTCAACCTCATCTCCATAGAATTTAAAAATATACTTGCCCAGAGTCGAGTAACTAGACGTCCCCTCATTCTATGGAACTGGTAAATGGTAAAGTTAGTCGAGTTGGGAGAAGTGGTAAAACGATGCACTTGGAAATTTGGAGGACGGAAAGTTAATATCGACATTTTACCCGTTCAATTGGGTTGTTACGGCATAGCTTTTGGCAAGGACTACTTTTCCGACAACCGAGCGAAAGTGGTTATTATGAGAAAACCATCTGCATCCCCCTGTCTAATTAAGAGACGTTCATAGTATGTGGTGAGAAGTGCGAGACTTTTTAACGAATCATCAATTGCATGAAAGCAAGAAGTGCTTACAAAAAAAGGTTGCATAATCTTTCTTGCTCATGTAATCGACAAGAAACGGAGGATCCAAAACGGGAGGAAATACCCGTTGTGAAGGAAATCCTCCGAAGTTCTTGGGATTGAACCCTACCAGAGGAACAGATAATTAAAGCCAAAACTGGATCAGAGAAGTGGATCCAGAATAAGCAGATGTTATATACAAGTCTCTCCCCTTGAAAGTGATTTCAACATCTGCTGACCTCCTATCTACTGATCGTGCAAACTGCTGACCCACAACTACTGTAGACCTGATGAAAGACTAAAGCTCTACTGTTCAATCTACTGCTAATCTGGACAAGTACTGCTGGGCTCACAGCAGTGGAGGGATGCAGCAGTTGTTTATTCTGTCTTTATGTAATATAATGTAATAAGCAGTAGTTAAGTATAGCAGTGTTTGCATAGATCAGGGGTTAGAGTTTGTTAGGAGGTTAGATGTCACTTTCATGGTGACGTCAGCTTAGATGCTCAGTGGTTTGCTAGTGCCTATAAATAGAACAGTGCTCTGTACTGTTCTATTAGCTCTTTGCAACATCGTCTTCTTTGCACGAACAAACACTGAGCTCTGGCTGAGGGGGAGTTTGTATTCTATCATTGCAATTGTAATCGTAATTGAAATAAATTCAATCTTTCGGTTCATTGTGAAAAATGTTTGATCAAAGCATTACTCTCGTTTGATTGTATGCAAAGTTTGTTTCCATCTTAATTCCGCTGCACAACTCATTCATTTCCATCTTAATTTCAAACGTAAAATACAATCAAAACAAAACTCAGATCCAACAATTGGTATCAGAGCTAGAACAATCAAATTTGATTTAACAATCATTTTGACATAAATAGTTCAGCTCAAAATCGTTGATATCTATAGTTTGTTCGTTTTTGTTGAAAAACAGAGCAAGGTTTAATCACCATTAAAGTTAATTAATCAGTGTCTGTAAAACAACCAGGATAACGTCACAATCACAAGATGATAAGAATAATGTTGGCTCGCTTTTTAAACCACCTATGCTTAAACGTAATGAATACAACATCTGGGAGAGAAGGATGGGACACATCCTTGCTCAACAGAACACTGGATGTTGGAGGTCTGTTGTTTTTGGTCCCCATGTTCCTATGGTGCCAAGTGCTGAGGATCCAAAGAAGTTCGTACCAAAACCTTATGAAAACTATACTGAAACTGAGTTTCAAAAGTTCGAACTCGATGCCAAAGCATTTAGCATCATAGCATCTGCATTACCAAATGAGATCTATGCTGGACTGTTACATTGTAACAGTGCCAAAGAGCTATGGGATGTATTGAAGGAACAGTTTGGGGGAACCGAAGAAGTTATTGAAAACAATAGGGAAATTCTGAATCAGCAGTATGAAACCTTCTGTCACATTAAGGGTGAAACATTGACCCAACAGTTTGAACGTTTTAGTTGTCTCCTCAGTGAGCTAAGGCTTGTTAAGGTTGAAATTCCAAAATCAACACAAAATAGCAGGTTTCTTAGATCGCTACCTGATAAATGGGACACAATTGCATTTGTGACTAGAAACTCTGTTGAGGTCAAAGATCTGACCCTGACCTAACTTCATGGTAGACTCCTGACCTATGAAAGGGAGTTGAACCAGAAAAAGAAGTTGCAAGAGTCTGGAAAAGCTACTGATGATTACTCATTTGGTAGCACAGCTCTTCTGGGTCAGGAAGAATCTGGTAGCAGTAGTAAGGAACAGGGTTATGATAATTTCATTGATATAACAGCTGGTGGAAACTTTACAAACCCTGATCCTCACTCTGCAAATTATGCTTTTACTGCAAACACTGAAAACCAGATGTCAGATAATTTGTGCTTTGAACTCAATGATTTGAAACATTTTGATCCCACTGACTTAGAGGAGATGGACATTTTGCATCAGTTGGCTTTGCTTAGTGTGAGAACTAGCAAATTCTACAAAAGAACAGAGCGAAAATTCCCAGGTTTACATGGGAATCTAAGGGTTGGGTTGGATAAATCGAAAATCAAGTGTTACAAGTGCAATAGGCTAGGTCATTTCGCTAGGGAATGCAGGAGTCAAACTACTGGTCCTATAATCACTCATCCTAGCTCAAACCCTAGACCTCAAAATCAAAGCACTGTGCACTATACCCAATATACCCCTGCAGCTCATGTTAACACTGCTCATTATGCTGCTGCCCCTGTGCCTGTGCATTATGTCCAAACCACTGTTACACAGATTCAATATGTTCAAACCCCTGTCCCCCAAGCACAAGTGCAATCTGTTGCACCTCAAACAGCTGCTCCAGAAGTGGTACAACCATATCAACAAAGCTTTTTCACTCACGGCTTTGTTGACTGGAGCAGCATGCCTGATGAGGTTGGTGATGAAAATTTTGCACTATATGCTTCTAATGAACTTTCTAATGATGAATTTTGTTTGATGGCATTAGAGTCAATACCAGAGGGGATTGAAACTGAAGGTGAACAACTAAGTGATGAAACAGTGGATGAGGTGACTGAAGCAGTTGTTAATGCAGTTGCTGGTGAATTGATGCTGGGAGAAAATTCAGAAACCCTGATTGAATCACTGACAGACCCATGGTCCAAAGAGGACAAAGAAGAAGAGGAAGAAAAGAGAGCAGGGGAGAAGGAAGTAAGAGCTGATGATGAAGAAAATCATCAATGTGATTGTGCAATGATGGCTGCTACCAAGGTATCTCCTCAAGTTCTTGAAAAACTGTGTTCTGACAATTGCATTATTGCTTTTGCTAACATCAAAGAGGTAAATGAAAACCTTCGGAATAAAATCTTAACTGATGAAGTCAAATTTGAGAGTTCTTTAAAAGAACTTAAAAACAAATTGACTGAAAAAGAGAAAGAGATCAGCAGTCTTAAAGAAGAGCAAAGCATAACCAAAACTCAACTCCAAACAATGGTAGAAAAATACCAAGTTTGCAAAAAGGAGTTGGAGTCCACCCAGATCACCTGTGAAAAATGGGTGGAATCATGCAAAGGGTATGAGGTTATGCTTGAAAAACATATTAAAAGCAACGTAAAATTTGGTGTTGGTTATAGAAAACATGATGATGAAAACAGTGCTTTTGAAAAATCTGTTCAAACCACTGATGTAACAACTGAGTTCATCCCCACAAACAAGAATGGCCAAGAAGTGAAAATCACTGATAAACTTGGTAACAAAATCACACTTGACAGACCAATGGGATCCTCTACTTTTGAGGAGCTTGAAAATTATCAGTTTAAATCAAAATGGTCTGATGAGTGTGATATTCTAGAAAATTTCAAGCCCATAGACTTTACATCAACTGATGGTGTTAAAGCTCCAAAAGCTAATGTCATTCCTCTCAAGGACATCCCAACAGAGGTTAAAACCTCTGCTGCAAAGGAGTCCGAAAAGAGAAAGAAGAAAGAAAAGATCAATAACCTGTTTTGTGAATTCTGTGAGAAAAGGAATCATCTAACAAAAGACTGTTTCCATTTAAAAGCTTATGATTTGAACAAAATAAGTGTCATTGTTCCAGTTGAAAGCTGCATTGTTTGTGGTAAAACAAACCACAAAACTCAAGCATGTGTGTATCTCAAAAACTTTGATGTGAAAAAGAATGAGTACATTGCTAAAACATCCTTGAGTCCATCAACATCATCTGTCAAATTCACCAAGAACCAACCACTGTTTGTGCCAGTTCAAACAGATGTCACAAAACAGCTGAACCAAACATCTGTCAAAAGAGATATTCAGGTTACTGATGCACCCCCTGCCAATCAGTTTAGAAAAGGCAAGGAAAAACAGTCTTACCAAAGGATTCCACACGTTTATGAGGCCTACAAAAGGCCCTCTAAACCTAAAGTGAACAGGCATCCTTTTGGGTACTAACAGGTGATTGGTCAAGACCCCCAACAGTGGCTAGCAAGAAACAGTACTAAAACTGTCCAAACCCCTGACCTAACCACTGTCCATCAATGTGCATCCATCCCAGACACTGTTGAGACCCCATCCAAAGCCTTATTGGCTTTGGAAACCCTAATGAACTAATCCTTTTAGTTCATGTGCAGGGAGCTTCTGCCTGTTTAGATAGCCTTTGGTATGTTGATAGTGGGGGCTCCAGGCACATGACTGGATGTAAAGCCCTACTCAAAGATTTCAAAATTCATGGAGGGGGTGATATATCCTTTGGGAATAACAGTAAAGGAAATGTTCTGGGGTCTGGTACAGTACAGTCTGGAAATGTAAAATTTGAAAATATCAATCTGATAGACAGTCTGAAATTCAACCTCCTGAGTGTTTCACAAATGAGTGACAAGGGGTATGGGTCATTCTTCACAAAGGAGTGTTGTAAGATTGTTGGACCAGAAATGGTCAAAAAGATTGAAGCAAAAATAAAAACTGGGCAAACGAAACCTGTTGCTCAAAGAAGTGGCAATGTTTAGGTTGTTGATATGTCAAAAGAGTGTCCCAGAGCTGATGCTTGTCTGTTCTCAGCTGCCTCTAACAAAGAGACAGAACTTTGGCATAGAACACTGGGGGACACAAATCTTAAGACAATCACTGAAATTTCAAAAAATGGTTTGGTAAGAGGCCTACCACAAAAATTGTTTTCATGTTCTGAACATTGCATTTCCTGTTTAAAAGGAAAACAACATAAAAGTTCTTATAAGTCCATTGAAGAGTCCAAAACAACCCAGTGTTTGCAAATGCTACACATGGATTTGTTTGGCCCAGTTCAAGTCATGAGTCTCAAGAAGAAAAGATATTGTTTGGTTATTGTTGATGATTTCTCTAGGTTTACATGGACTTTCGTTTTACACTCAAAAGGTGAGACTCAGCCATTTTGCAAGACTTTGTGACACAGGTTGAAAAGCAATTTGACATTCCAGTGAAAAGCTTCAGGAGTGACAATGGCAGAGAATTTAAAAATAAGGAGTTGGATGCCTTTTGTGTGAAGAAAGGGATTGTAAGGCAGTACAGCATCCATAGAACACCAGAGCAAAATGGGGTAGTTGAAAGAAAGAACAGAACTTTGATTGAGGCTGCCAGAACCATGCTTGCTGATTCAGGTTTGCCATTAACTTTCTGGGCAGAGGCAGTAAACACTGCTTGCTATGTCCAGAACAGAGTTTTAATAAACCCCAGGAACAAAAAGACTGCTTATGAAATTCTGTATATATCAAACCACTGATCTCATACTTCAAGGTGTTTGGCTGCCCATGCTTTATTTTGAACTTAAAAGATTCCATTTCAAAATTTGCAGCCAAAATTGATTGTGGTTATCATCTGGGGTACTCAACCACTGCCAAGGCCTACAAAGTGTTTAATACACGGACCAAGGCAATGGAGGAGACTTTGAATGTAAAGTTCAATGAACTTTCATCAATGAAAATTCCAGCAAATCCTGCAGATCTGTTTGATCTTAATAAATTCACTTTTGAAAATACTGCTGTCAAGACTAACAGTGCATGTCCATCAGAGGACTCAACACCAGACTATGGGTATGAAATCATCATCCCTCAAAGGTCTGCCAAAATGGGAAGAGCATCAGATGTTCAAAACAGCTGTCAAAGCTCAACCACCCCTACCTCAACAGTTGTTGACCAAAGTAGCCCATCAACCACTGCTTCCACATCCTCAAACACTGCTGACAAAAGTTCCCAAACAATGGATAAAAGTCAGCATGTGTCCACTTCATTACCTCCCATTCCACCTCCTTTTGAAGCCACTGCTGGATCATCAAAGTCCCCAGCAGTGGTTAGCTCAGATGATACACATTTGCAACCTTCACCAATAAATGTCATCATTCCATACCAAGGAGATTTAATCTACTTGAGATCTCATCCACCTGACCAAATCATTGACAACATAAATGAAGGGGTGCTCACAAGAAGCCAAACCCAAAACATTTGTCTTTTTGCTGGTTTTCTATCACTCCATCAGCCAGTCAAGTACCAAGAGGCACTGAAAGACAATAGCTGGGTAGAAGCTATGCAAGAGGAGCTCCAACAGTTTAAAAGACAACAAGTATGGGAGCTTGTACCACTTCCAGAAGAGGTTAGTCCCATTGGCACAAAGTGGGTCTTCAAGAACAAAACTGATGGAAGGGGTATTGTTGTCAAGAATAAAGCCAGGCTTGTGGTTCAAGGTTACAAACATGAAGAGAGGATTGACTATGATGAAACTTTTTCCCCTGTAGCAAGATTGGAAGCTATAAGACTGTTCCTGGCCTTTGCTGTCAACCACAACATGAAGGTGTTCCAAATGGATATCAAAAGTGCTTTCCTCTATGGTACAATTCAAGAAGAGGTGTATGTGTGTCAACCTCCAGGTTTTAAGAATCCATTTTATCCAGATCATATCTACAGGCTGAACAAAGCCCTGTATGGCCTGAAACAAGCACCAAGGGCCTGGTATGAAACTCTTTCCACCTTTCTACTCTCAAATGGTTTCAACAGAGGTACCATTGATAAAACACTGTTTCTAAAATGGAGAGGAAAGGATTTAATGATTGTCCAAATTTATGTGGATGACATTATTTTTGGAAGCACATGCAACAAAATGTGTGAAGAGTTTAGGGAACTCATGACAGCTGAGTTTGAAATGAGTGCAATGGGTGAGCTGCAATGCTTTCTTGGTCTCCAAGTTTAGCAAATGCAAAATGGTACTTTCATTCATCAAAGAAAATATGCAAAAGAACTTTTAAATAAATTTGATATGAATGATTGTAAACCATGCAGCACACCCATGGCAACAAATAAGCTTGTCATGTCTGATGAAAAGGATGAGCTGATTGACCAAACTCTATATAGAAGCATGATTGGGTCTTTATTGTACCTAACTGCATCTAGGCCAGACATCATGTTTGCAACATGTGTTTGTGCAAGAAGTCAATCAGCGCCTAGAAAATCCAATCTTATTGCTATAAAAAGAATATTCAGATACATAAAAAGTGCTCCCACACTTGGTATCTAGTATCCAGCTAATGGGAATATCAAGCTTTCAGGATTTTCAGAGAGTGACTTTGCTGGATGTAACACCACAAGGAAGTCCACATCAGGAGGGTGCCAGTTTCTAGGTGATTGCTTAGTTTCTTGGCAAAGCAAAAAGCAAGCAGCTGTTGCAACATCCACTGCTGAAGCTGAATACATTGCTGCTGCAAGCTGTACAGCCCAACTCCTGTGGCTTCAAAATCAGCTGCTGGATTTTGGTATCACTGCCTTAAAGACACCACTCATGTTGGATAGCCAGGCAGCAGAAAATATCATCAAAAATCCAGTTTCCCATTCAACCACCAAATATATCGACATCAGACATCACTTTGTGAGGGATTGCTATGAAAAAGGTTTGATTTCACTGCATCATGTTCCAACTAAAGACCAGCTGGCAGATGTGCTCACAAAAGCATTAGATACTGCCACCTTTGAAAGCTTGGTCTCTAGAATTGGCATGCTAAACATGGAATAACAAGCAAAATCTTGTTTTTCTGTGAATAAAAGCATTAAAATGTTTTCAGAAAATCAAAAATCCACCCTTAAAAATAGTTAAAAATGAAATTTTCATTAAAATCCTTAAAAGTCTGCCATAACCACTGATTGTTCAAAAGTCTGCTCTACTTCAAAGTCTGTCCACTACTGAAAGCCATCCTCTGTCCACTTATTTCCTTGATAAACTATGTTGTTCAAAAGCAGTGTCTTATCCACTGATATGCTATCCACTGATAGTGAAAATCATCCACTGCTTTCATTACACCGTTGTAACAACTTCCTTCATCAGTAACTTTCATAAAAGTACTGTCCTTCATTTCTTCAGAGTTTGGCATGTGGGTAGTACATAGTGGTCAGTACTTTTGTAACCGCTGCCACGTCAGCCTTCACTTTTTCTTCTATAAAACCCCCACTTCACACCAAAACAGGGTTTTACTGTCGAATTGAATTCTCAAAAAAAATTCTCTTCTTAAAACAGTTTTTCTTCAAAATTCCTTCACAAATCTCTTCGATTATCATCTCCAAAATGACAAAATCGAAGCCATCTGCAAAACCTACCTCCAAATCATCGTCGAAGGCGGCCTCTCAAAAGGTCAATACCACTGAAATCCCACACAAACCATCTCACAATCTTCTGGGTCTTCTCACAAAACCCGACACCACAGATATTTTCGATTCCATCCTTGCTACCATCTCCGCATCAAAGTACAAAATTTTGTTAACAGCGGATGCACCAATTTATTTGACAACCCAAAGAGAGTTTTGGAAGAATGCAACCCTTGAAAAATAAGGAGACACTGTAATAGCCATCAACTCTTCTCTAAAGGGAAAAGTTGTCAAGATTACACCACAATCAATTTCAGAGGTCTTTCAACTCGATGATCAGGAAGGTACAATTTCTTTCCCCAAAAACGAGTTAAAAATGATTTTCTGGAAAGAGGGTATAATGCAGAAGTCAAAAAGGATACCTTACAAAAAGGTTACTTCCCTTCTGCAACAAGGTTTTTATTTCATACCCTTCTCATGTGTGTTTCAAACAAAACCACTGCTTTTAACGAAATACCATTAAAAATTCAAAATCTGGGATATGCTATTCTTCAAGGAGAAAAATTTAATTATTCTCGGGAAATTTTTAATGATCTGGTTAAAAATGTTGAAACAAAGGCATTCTTACTATTTTCAAGATTTTTGAGTTATTATTTTGATAAGAAACTTGGTAAGAGTGATCCTGCTGCAATAAAACAAGGTGCATCTATTCAAATAAACTGTTTAACTGCTGAAACTTTTACAAGGATGTCCACACCTTGCAAAACACAAGCAGAGGTGCCTGAGCAGATTTAAGCAGCTACCACTGCTCCTCAGGTATCTGCTGCTGAGCCCACTGCTCAAGGTGATCAAAGTAGCAGCACAACTACTTTGAAACCCACACCTAAAATCACCAAAAAGCCACAGAAAAAGAAAAATCAAAAACCCCCCAAACCAATCAAAAAGGCAACTCTGGAGGATGAGATACCAGAGCAAATGCCTGTGACAACACAAAAGTCACAAGAAACCACTGCTGCTTCTTCCTCACAACTGTTGGTACAAATATCTCTACCCATAACTGAAACTCCTCCTGCTTCTTCTAAAAAAGAACAGGTTGTACAAATAGGGTCTCCACATCATGATGCTCTGGAAACACTCGTTTCCATCATCCACAGCCCGATGCCCGAGGCAAATCCTCTTCCTACACCAAACATCACATCCACAATTCCCCCACCAACTAAACTTCTGTTGGATGCAATCGATTTGAACCAGGCACTAACCAGTCCTTCTCAATCACCTATTAATGAGAATATACCTCAACAAATGACTGGGTCTGATGTATCAATCCTTGCTAACCCACCAACACAACCTGAGGAGGTTACACCCCTTGAGTTACAAGTAACTCTTGGTGGTATTCCAAGTGAAGCAGCCACTACAGATGTTGAACCCACTGGTTTACATTTGGACAGTGGTTACATCAATAAGACTTCCTTGGAGGCAATTCCTTACATAGCACCTCTGCCAACCACCAGTGGATTTATTTTTACCACTGGCAACATCAAAAGGTTGTCAAGTGTTGAAGGAAGAAGACCCCAGTACCAAGAAAAAGGGGCATCAGTGGTAAATGTTTGGAGTACACTCCCTACTTCAACCACTGATAAAACCACTGCTAGTGGGAAATCAGATGATCCAATTAAATTGGGTGATGATTTAAAATATTTGGAATTGACGGAACGTGTTGATAAACTGGATACTTCAGTTGCAGATATCAAAGAGATGTTGCAACAGTTGTTGACATTCCAAAAGATGCAATCCACTGTTGTTCCATCTCAAGCACCTGCTCTACCACAAGCATCTGCTACAAATGAGCTCTGGAACCTCTTCCAACCTTTTCTCCAACAACAAAAAGAAATGGCTGATCAGCAACCTGAACTACATGTCAAAAAGCTGAGAAACATAATGGAGTCTAGGTACAAGAACACTTAAGCAGATATTAAGGCAATCAAGGCCCATTTATTGGACACCACTGGCACTACTCCTCCAACAGTACTTTGCATTGATCAACTTCCCCCAGATAATGCCAAAAAGGGGGGAGAAAATTCAGGAGTAGAAGAAGAAGGGAATAGATGATGGTCTTTACATTGAACCAGAAAGGGATGCCATGACTAAAAAAATTCCTGTGCCAGATGGTAGTAAAAAGGTTGATGCTACCCAAGAAGCACTTGATGAAGGAGTAGCAAGTGTAAAAAGGGATCGAGTGGCAAAGGATATTTCAAGGTGGAATGAGGAGAAAAGAGCTTTCATGGAGCTGTATGCGCAGGGTTGTTCTGAGTCTAAGGATACTAAAAATCCTAAGCCAAAAAGGAAACCTAAGTTCATCCCATCCAGAATTCCAAAGCATATTCCAAAACCACCATCCAAAAGCCATCAGCATCAAACCTCCACCCAAACAGCTGTTGTAACTCCTTCTGTATCAACTACTGCTGGTACTTCAGAGGTTTCAACATTTGTTATCATTTCAACACACACCACTTCAACACACACCACAACCACTTCCTTACCACCACCACAATCACCTCCTGCCAAAAAGCAGAAGACAACAGATGTTACAACATCTGCTGTAATGAAAACAGTGGTTGAAACACCAGTTGTTTCAACAGCTGTTAGTCAATCACAAACCACTGCCACCCAAATTACCACCACTGTTCCACCCAAAACATCATCAGTCCCTCCTCAAACAAAAAGGAGAAGACTAATCCTCAAAGATGATGACTATTCACCACCACCAACATCTTCAAAATCCCTGTCACTTATCACCATTCCAAAACCCATACCTCTCTCTTTAGCTCAAATTCTAAACCATTACCTCCTGCTGGTGTTTCATTTCCTCTGGAACTCATTGCAGTTAGGGAAGAAATCAAATCCTTTTACTATGAGGATGACCCAGCTAAAAGGAGTTTACCATCAGTTGAAGGATATCCCAGGCCAAACAATATCGAAGAATATTTGAAACTCAAGGCCAAGCAAGCAGAGGATATCGCAATCAGAAACAGACAAGGGAAATCTGATAGAGAATTTCAGCAAAACTATCAGTTTCTACTCACACAGGTCAGAGCTATGGAGCAATTTGCCAAAAATGTATGTCAGCAAATCTCAGAAAGGACAGATGAGTCCTTGAGAAAAGACTACATTGAGAACATCATGACCTACAAGAAATACAAGGGGGAGAAACACATGTACAAAAACTGGACCATTCCTGAGCTTGAAAAAGAGGCAGCCAGGATTCAAGAAATGATCAAATATAAGGTCATACAGTTTGAAGCTGATAAGGCATTAGAGTTGAAGAGAATGAAAGAGGAGCTGATGGCAGCTGATTATGGGTCAAAGAATTCTGTGTCAAAGTGGGGAGAAGATAGGGTCAGGGCTACCTACAAAAAGTTGGAGAAACTTAGAAAGAAGGACCCAACAGTTCCTAAAAAGCCTGACTACTCCAAAGCAGAGGTCTCAAAAAGACAACCAAAGCTGCAAATCAAAAGAACCACTGCTCCAGCTGGTGCTGCCATCTACAAAAGAAGGAGCCAAAACCAGTCAGGGGCTGAAACAGTTGAAGATCTAAAAGCTGGAAATGCTGTTGTAAAAGAGGGCATTAAATTAATGATGAAAGAAGATCTTGAACTGGAACAATCTGCAAGTACTGCTCAGCTAGTCATGAATAAGCCAGCATCTCCAAACTCCTCTTCAAATAAAAATCTCCCAAGAAACCCACCAGGCTCAAAAGTACTAAAGTGGGAAACTGACAAACAGACCCATGTACTGACTATGTTCAGGTCTGATGGAGAAGTGAAGAAAATATCAAGGGAACAAGCACTTGGCCTAAGTCTTGAAGATTTGCAGGATCTCCTTGATCTTCCACTTAGCAGGGATGATGATGACACAGATGCCTTAACCTTTGAGCTACAACTTAAAGGGCAAATAAGGGAACTGTTAATGAGGCAATAAAGTTCCACAATAATGAAGAGTTTTGGCATTATCTGTTCCAGGGGGAGATTGTTGGGATTGAACCCTACCAGAGGAACAGATAATTAAAGCTAAAACTGGATCAGAGCAGTGGATCCAGAATAAGCAGATGTTACATACAAGTCTCTCCCCTTGAAAGTGATTTCAACATCTGCTGACCTCCTATCTACTGATCGTGCAAACTGCTGACCCACAACTGCTGTAGACCTAATGAAAGACTAAAGCTCTGTTGTTCAATCTACTGCCTTGGTTCAAGCACTACTAATCCGGACAAGTACTGCTGGGCTCACAGCAGTGGAGGGATGCAACAATTGTTTATTCTGTCTTTATGTAATGTAATGTAATAAGCAGTAGTTAAGTATAGCAGTGTTTGTACAGATCAAGGGTTATAGTTTGTTAGGAGGTTAGATATCACTTTCATGGTGACGTCAGCTTATATGCTCAGTGGTTTGCTAGTGCCTATAAATAGAACAGTGCTCTGTACTATTCTATTAGCTCTTTGCAACATCGTCTTCTTTGCACGAACAAACACTGAGCTCTGGCTGAGGGGGAGTTTGTATTCAATCATTGCAATTGTAATCGTAATTGAAATAAATTCAATCTTTCGGTTCATCGTGAAAAATGTTTGATTAAAGCATTACTCTCGTTTGATTGTATGCAAAGTTTGTTTCCATCTTAATTCCACTACACAACTCATTCATTTCTATCTTAATTTCAAACGTAAAATACAATCAAAACCAAACTCAGATCCAACAGAAGTCTTTCCCAAAGACTTTCCTGGATTACCTCTGCAATGACACACTGAGTTTCGCATGGATTTGGTGCCGGGAACCACACGAAAGGCAAAATCTCCATACCGATTAGCTCCGTCTGAGATGCAAGAGTTATCTACTCAATTGCAAGAGTTGTGGATAAAGGATAAACTTTGTGACACACCTATCTTATCTTTACCCGATGGTACCGACGACTTTGTAGTTTATTACGATGCCTCACGTCAAGGTCTTGGTTGCGTGTTGATCTAATGGGACAAGGTTATTGTGTATGCGTCCTGGTAACTAAAGGTGCACGAGAAAAATTATACCACCCATGACCTTGAACTAGGTGCGGTGGTATTTGCACTGAAAATTTGGCGTCAGTACTTGTATGGGACTCAATGTACCATCTATACGGATCATAAGAGCCTTCAACATATATGGGACTCAATGTACCATCTATACGGAGCATAAGAGCCTTCAACATATATTTAATCAGAAAGAACTGAATATGAGGCAATGACGCTGGGTCGAGTTGTTGAACAATTACGACTGTGAGATAAAGTATCATCCGGGCAAGGCGAACATCGTGGCGGACGCCTTGAGCCGTAAGGAACGTGCAAAACCTCTAAGGGTGCGGGCCTTAGAGATGACCATACAAACTAATCTCACCTCTCGGATTCACGATGCTCAACAAGAAGCGCTTAAACCAGAAAATATACGACCCGAATCCTTACGGGGAATGGAGGCACAATTGTTGTCAAAGGATGATGGAACACTGTATTTTATGGGACGAATTTGGGTACCATTTTTGGGCGATCTATGAAAAATTATTCTAGACGAGGCTCATAAGTCAAGGCACTCTATACATCCAGGATCTGATAAGATGTACCAAGACTTAAAGGACTTTTATTGGTGGCCTAAACTTAAAGGCGATATTGCTACTTATGTCGGAAAATGCCTTACATGCGCCAAGGTTAAAGCGGAATATCAAAAGCCTTCAGGTTTACTGCAACAACCTGAAATTCCCGTATGGAAATGGGAACAAATCTCGATGGACTTCATTACTAAGTTACCCCGAACCTCAAGAGGTCACGACATGATTGGCGTAATTGTAGATCGACCTACAAAGCCACGTATTTTCTGCCGATCATTGAGAAAGATAGCACTAAGAAACTGGCTGAAATGTACCTCAAGGAGATTGTGGCACGGCATGGAGTGCCTGTTTCCATTATATCGGGCTGAGACGGTCGGTACGTGTTAAGGACATGGCAATCATTTCAAAAGGCCTTTGGATCACAACTGAATCTTAGTACAGCCTTTCACCCTCAAACGGACTGCCAAAGTGAACGAACGATACAGACTTTGGAGGACATGTTACGTGCTTGTGTGATGGATTTGGGTGGAAACTAGGATACTCACTTGCCCTTGATGGAGTTCTCATACAATAAAAGTTATCACACTAGCATTCACCCCCCCCCCCGGTTTGAATCTATGTATGGACGAAAGTGTCGGTCCCCGCTATGTTGGGCGGAGACCGGGGGATAAACAACTCATTGGTCCGGAATTGGTCCAGGAAATCACGGACAAGCTCATTCAAATACGATACCGTATCAAGGCGGCTCGCGATAGACAAAAGAGCTACGCCGATAAACAACGCAAACCATTAGTTTTCAAGGTCGGAGACATGGTATTGTTGAAGGTCTCGCCTTGGAAGGGCGTAGTAAGATTTGGTAAACGTGGAAAGTTGAATCCACGCTACATTGGACCTTTCAAAATCCTGGAAAAGATCGGAATAGTTGCTTATAAATTGAAACTACCAGAAGAGCTCAGCAGTGTACACGACACATTTCACGTGTCTAATCGCAACAAAAGTCCTACGCAAAAACCATCGTCATCCCAACGGACGAGATACATGTTAACGACAAACTCCAATTTACCAAAGAACCTGTTGAGGTTACGGACTGGAAGGTCCACAAGACTCGGAGGAGTCGTAGAAAGCTAGTGAAAGTTTGTTGGAACTCGCGTCATGGTCCCGAGTACACGTGGGAACGTGAGGATCAAATCAAATCCAAGTACCATCACCTATTTCAAAACTCCCCTGCAACCTGTCACACCCCGACCGCGTAAAACAACAAATCGCGGCGGAAACATCGGGGCGTGTTGCAACAGAATTAATGTTTCATAACCATGGATACCAAAGAGTGTTTCGTTTTATTAAACATTGAATAATTACATCGTCTTGAAATCTAAATACACTATTTAAACATAGTCTATCATTGTTATTGAGTCACTAAGGCCTTGTCCAGTCCTATGTGAGCATGCATCTTATCAATCGATATCATCCAACAATACCTGAAACATATGTGAAAACGAGGTCAGCAAAGAAATGCTGGCGAGTACATAGGTTTTGTGAAAATAAGATTCATGACTTCTGTTTAAGAAAATGTTTATTCATGAACCTTGTAATTTGCTTTGTCTTTGTAAATCATTTGAAAAATAATAAGTTCGGATGATAAGTATAAATAAGAGAATAATGCATGATTAAATGAATAACCATGTAAAATGAGTTTGTGTAAGATAAGTTGTTTGTAAATCAATGTCTTGTGAAAAGTATGTTACTTGTATAAAATGTTCTATGTCTCAAACTGAAATGAATCAAATAACGCTACAATATGTAATACCATACAAACACTTATATATAGGAAGTACCAGCGGCGTATCCACCATGCATGTATCATATTACACACACATCGTTACTTAATCACTTAATCAAACCAAACCAAACAATGTAAAATGTCTATGTTTAAATCAATTGTCAAATGTATTGAATAATATGTCAAAGTATTCATGTCAAGATGTAAATCATGTCAAAATGTCTATGTCAAATATCCATGTCAAATGTCTATGTCAAATATCCATGTCAAATGTCTATGTCAAATATCCATGTATGGCAAGTGAAATGTCTCAACTAAACCATATGCACAAAAACAAAGTATTGAAGTAAAACTTGGTTTAAATCAAAGTTATGTTTTGTGGAAAATACATGATCAAATGTCAATCATGTACAAATGTTTACCCAAATGTTAAAACTTGTTCTTGTTCTTAACAAACCCTTACCAAAGGGTAAGTTAATATTTTAATTGTGAAATTACTTTATGGTCGATTCTCTAATAACATTCAAACCTTCTTGACGCGTTCCTCGTTCCAACTCGCTCTCGTTCTCGTTCTTAATAAACCCTTACCAAAGAGTAAATTAATAATTTCGTTCTTAACAAACCCTTACCAAAGGATAAATTAATAATCACAGATTCAGTCGCTACCCACAACTCCCACACATAACAATGGGTGCAGTAAATAACGGGATTTGTCAGATCCTATGGTACCATAACCTAATACTGGTCGGCTTGATCACTGCTAATGAATGTCATCGGTTATGTAACTACAACCTACAAGTTTGTTCACTTTATGAAATTTGTAATTAGTTTTTGAAATCATTGTATTCGTTCTTGAAATCATTGTTAGCGTTCTTGAAATAATTGTTATTGTTCTTGAAACCACATTGTAATTGTTCTTGAAACTATTGATAAAACATTTAGTACATATGAATCACCCCAAAACATTTTGGAAAACAGTAAAAGAGGGGAATAATGTACTCGCCTGAGAGTGCTTAGGAGTCTTGAACAACTACCAAACAAATCTTGAGGGAGCACGGAATCAGTCGGCAATCTAAAACTATATAAATAAACCGGACTTAAATCGGGAGATCGGATAGGATGAGGCTTGGTAAACCAAATGAGTGTTGGAACTCATATGATATGGTTTAACAAGGCCTACATACTACAATGAAACCAAACCTAAGTGCTTTCGACCCATCTCGACCCATTAAGGTAGCTTATGCTACTTTAACGCGTCGTGCGCGTGAAACGCGTTCGGACCGTCTAACTAGTCCTATGACAAGTGTTATATGCCTAAACATGTTACATAATCAGTTATGTGACAAAAGTTTAGGTTACATATGCTTAATTACCAATTATACATGAAAAGGGTATTCTGGTAATTTACCTAAGGCATATAAACTACCTATCATACAACTACTTAAACGATGTGACCATAGGGTATAACCTCGGAAGGTTATTCCCTACCTACTATGGTCACCTAATGTATTTGGTCGGATCCTAATGATCGACCAAACTGGGTCGGGTTCGAGGGTATAGGCGATTTATTAGATCGCCTACCCTACGACCCTAGACAACGTGGTAATCAGTGGGCATAGTCCCAAGGGACTATGACCAACGTGATTACACTCACGTTGCGAAGTTCAAAAGAACTTCGCATTGACCATTACTGGTCAACGCTGAAAGTCAAACAAAGTTTGACTTTCGGACTCGAAAAGCAATAAAATAAGGAAAAGAACGAAAGAATACTTACGAAGGGTCCCCGAATGCTAATCCCGATTCAAGAATATCAGGTATGAAACAATGGTTTCAACTTAGAGGTTCTCAAATCAGAATTCTAGTGATTTTAGCAATGGGGGGTATGGGGTATTTATAGGAATACCCGAACCGTTAAGATCGTTTCATGGAAAACGTGCCTTAATCCCATCCGTACATGTGTTGCAAAGTTATGGTGCTTAAATTCCATCCATATCCGCTGACTAAGCAAGTTAGAATGTGTGGTTGTGAATTAAACAACGGCTAATACATCGAATCTGGTCCCGAAAACGAAAAACTGAAGTTTCTGCATGTTTTCTGTCCAGCATAGGCAGTCGCGTAGCGCTACTGCCAAGGCATTAGGCAGTCGCGCTACGCTAGCACCCTCCTGTTTCAGAAATCTTTCAAAAGTGGCAGGAATGGTCCCTGCACGTGTTTAAGGCCTTTTTCGATGCGTTTGAACCCCGTTAACCTCATTTCAAGGCTCTAAAATGAAGTTAAAGTATAGGGAACTCAAAACATGCTCAAAAATGTGCCGGATGATGGTTCGTTTGGTCGTACGAACGCGATGTTCGCTTAATTACGACGGAATGCGCACAAGCGCGAAAAACGATCCAAATGACGAAACGAATGGATTTTTCTTATGGCGAACACTAAAATATAATATAGTCATGCTTACATAAATTTTTGGATGTCCGGATGTATTCAGAACGTAAGTTATGCGCGAAAATGCAAACTTGTGCACTTTTTGACACTTTTAGTCCCTGAATGACACAAAAGTTTATTTTAGCACACCGAACCCCTCAAAGCCTATTTCTAAGCTATGTAAAGGATATTTATGGTATGTTTAACTTATGGTCATGTTCCGGAAGGTCTGTTACAGTTCAAATTGGCATACTTTCGCAGTTTGTCAACTTTAGTCCCTGTAAGCGAATTAACTTGTTTTCGGCATACCAAACCTTCCAAAACTTATTTCTAAGTTATGTAAAGGTCATTTAAGGTATGTTAAGCCTATTTCACTATTCCGGAGTGTTCGTTACATTAAACTGGTTATATTTACGCATCGATGCGCGTATAACCTTCCAGAAAGCGATTTAGAGTTTGAATTTGAACAAGAATTGATATGTGCAAATGATACACATATTTTTACAAATCCCAAGTATGAAATATAATATTTCATTGGTTCGGTATTTGTTTGATGGCCGTGAAGGCACAGGTGTTACAGTCTCCCCTACTTTAGGAAATTTCGTCCCGAAATTTATTTAGAGGAAACTTGTGAGAGCTTGGAAATATGAAGTTGAAAAGATCAAACAACATTGGTTAGGGTTCTGAACTTCTAGTAACCTTTAATAACATCATGTTTGCAATGTAAGAGGGATACTTATATACAAGTATATAAAGCGTCATTGGTGCGTCCACCGTACCTCCATTACATCGTTCTCATTCCGTTATTGTTGTCACTATCGGCTCTTACACATAATAAATATTACTGGGTTTATGTGCACTAAATTTCTTAATTATGTACGCGTCCATAATCAGACCATTCCTTGCACAGTTTACACAGTCTATTTTATAATATGTAGGGGAAAACCAAATGAATGAACCTGTGATGAGTGTGACTAGACCGCCATAAAGTCCTTTTAATTAAATCAATAAATGATCTAAATAGACTATCAAGGAGTCTGTTCAGCTACATCACTAGATGTCGTTCTTTAGCCAAATTGTGAATCAATCTTTTAGGCTAGACCACTAAGAGGGTCTCTTATGAATCATGGAGTGGTACTATATAACCCAAGGGTCTTAACTACCAGGTAGAAGCCCATAAGGATTTAAGGTAGTACCTTTTGAATATCCTACTATGAATCTCTCATATGAAAACATGAAAGATTCTATGAGGATTTGAAAATCGGATCACACAAAATCATAGAGGAGAACACATAAACACATATCACATAACCACAAAATTGTTCGTTAATTTGTCTTGTAAATTGCGTACATGCATTTAAAGCACACTTGGAATCCATTCCGTGGATTTCATTTGGTACTTTAAACGTTATCAAGAATCCAACTATAAAGATAGAAAGATTCAAAAAGAAAATTCGATTTCGATTACTAGGAACCGAAATGTTCGAATTAAGGTACATAAGGAATCCAATTAAGGACTCTGATTTGAACGATAATCATCCACAAGGATCTAATTGTAAAGATAAAAAGACCCCATATGAATTTTAGAAGTTGAAGATGTTTTGAAACCTTGCACTGGATGTGCTTAGGTCAAAACATGATGTAAAATGCTTATGAAGTTGAGATGCTTGATATGTCAAGGCGACATATGAAGCAGAATTTTGAAGGTTAAGTCAATGTATGAGGGAAATATTTTTGAAAACTATGCATGGGGTTCTTTTAAGAAAAATGTGTTTAACGTTTTTGAAACCTTATATATAATACTTTTTGAAATCATAAAGTAGGTGTATTAGGTAGATATATTTATAAAAATGTTTTAAAATCATGCGAGATGAATTTTGAAATTATGTATAAGGTTTTTGAAAGACATGAATGATGCTTTTCGAAATCATGCACTTGATCAGAAAATGTATTGTGTTAATATTGTCTTCAGACTATATGAAATATTTTGAAATTAGAAAGGTTGGTTTTGATAACATGGCCAATGTTTTTGAAATAACATAGACAATACATCTAGAAAAATTGTTTTCAAACTATATGAAATGTTTTGAGATCATGAAGATTGTTTTGAAATACTGGTACTATGTATGTTGAAAAATCAAAACGTAATGGGTATGAGATTTGAAAATACCCTTAGTTATCTAACCAAGGATTTAAAGGCACAGATGTGCGAAAAGCACGATTACTCATAATGTCACTTAATTTTCTGTACTTTGTTTCTTAGAGTGAAACGAGTACTTAAAATTTTCGAGGGAATCATGAGCAATCATTTGAAAGAGAGAAATCACAAGAGTAGTTTGTAAGGTGCATAGTTCCTTGATGTAGGTATCATAGGAAAAGCCATACACACCTAGCAGGGGGTTGAACTGGTTGGTTGGGGACTGCTTTACCATTGTGAGAGACCATGGCGAAGTTCTGAGAAGCCTTTCGCTTCTTTGACTTCTTAGGGGATCGTTCATCCATGGTCTTTGATTCCTCGATTGGTTTCTCGGCCGGTGGTGTTGTCGCCTGACTAGGTCCTGCCTGTCTTGGTGACTCTTGAGTGGCTTCATCCTGGAGATGATACATGGCAGTAGCTAATTCAACAGTCTTCAGGACTACTTCGCCTATTCGCTGAGCGAATTTGGCTGCTTGCTCAGATATCTGGGCGTCATCGTGATGAAGAGACATTCTTGAAGAAAAAGAAAGGCATAGGGAGAAACAGGTGAAAGGTTTTTGGACAATCAAAACAGAATGATAACGTATGAAAATTGCGATCATTTGTTTGTTACATACGGGAAACAAATGAGACGGTGACTAATCAAAGTAAATGGGTCAAAAATAATGTATCGCGAAGACATGCTCGCCTATAAGTGAACACTCACCCCAAGAATTCCCAGGTAAGCACAACTGGTCTCGCGTCTGATGAGATGTATACGAAGTGCTTGCCTAGACAGAAAACCCAGAATACAGGCATTCACCCTTCCAGTTTGCACGTGTTCACATTATTTAAAACCCAAAACCTTGACGAAGTTTTGAAAACTCAAAGGGGTTCAAAACCATATAACTAAGAGTTCAAAACCTTACAATAGAGGGTTCAAAACCTAGTAATCAATCATCCTAGAACAGATGATTAGTTTTCAAAGCGGTTTTGAAGTTTATGTTCTTGTTGTGGTCGTCGCCTAAGGATAGGTGACGGTATTGTTTTATGACTAAACGCAAGTAAACTCGCGTTAGGGTCCTAAGAAGGTTATAGACTAGGTCAAAGCATTACTAATAACCTAATTCCCTATAACCATTGGCTCTGATACCATCTTTTCTGTCACACCCCGACCGCGTAAAACAACAAATCGCGGCGGAAACATCGGGGCGTGTTGCAACAGAATTAATGTTTCATAACCATGGATACCAAAGAGTGTTTCGTTTTATTAAACATTGAATAATTACATCGTCTTGAAATCTAAATACACTATTTAAACATAGTCTATCATTGTTATTGAGTCACTAAGGCCTTGTCCAGTCCTATGTGAGCATGCATCTTATCAATCGATATCATCCAACAATACCTGAAACATATGTGAAAACGAGGTCAGCAAAGAAATGCTGGCGAGTACATAGGTTTTGTGAAAATAAGATTCATGACTTCTGTTTAAGAAAATGTTTATTCATGAACCTTGTAATTTGCTTTGTCTTTGTAAATCATTTGAAAAATAATAAGTTCGGATGATAAGTATAAATAAGAGAATAATGCATGATTAAATGAATAACCATGTAAAATGAGTTTGTGTAAGATAAGTTGTTTGTAAATCAATGTCTTGTGAAAAGTATGTTACTTGTATAAAATGTTCTATGTCTCAAACTGAAATGAATCAAATAACGCTACAATATGTAATACCATACAAACACTTATATATAGGAAGTACCAGCGGCGTATCCACCATGCATGTATCATATTACACACACATCGTTACTTAATCACTTAATCAAACCAAACCAAACAATGTAAAATGTCTATGTTTAAATCAATTGTCAAATGTATTGAATAATATGTCAAAGTATTCATGTCAAGATGTAAATCATGTCAAAATGTCTATGTCAAATATCCATGTCAAATGTCTATGTCAAATATCCATGTCAAATGTCTATGTCAAATATCCATGTATGGCAAGTGAAATGTCTCAACTAAACCATATGCACAAAAACAAAGTATTGAAGTAAAACTTGGTTTAAATCAAAGTTATGTTTTGTGGAAAATACATGATCAAATGTCAATCATGTACAAATGTTTACCCAAATGTTAAAACTTGTTCTTGTTCTTAACAAACCCTTACCAAAGGGTAAGTTAATATTTTAATTGTGAAATTACTTTATGGTCGATTCTCTAATAACATTCAAACCTTCTTGACGCGTTCCTCGTTCCAACTCGCTCTCGTTCTCGTTCTTAATAAACCCTTACCAAAGAGTAAATTAATAATTTCGTTCTTAACAAACCCTTACCAAAGGATAAATTAATAATCACAGATTCAGTCGCTACCCACAACTCCCACACATAACAATGGGTGCAGTAAATAACGGGATTTGTCAGATCCTATGGTACCATAACCTAATACTGGTCGGCTTGATCACTGCTAATGAATGTCATCGGTTATGTAACTACAACCTACAAGTTTGTTCACTTTATGAAATTTGTAATTAGTTTTTGAAATCATTGTATTCGTTCTTGAAATCATTGTTAGCGTTCTTGAAATAATTGTTATTGTTCTTGAAACCACATTGTAATTGTTCTTGAAACTATTGATAAAACATTTAGTACATATGAATCACCCCAAAACATTTTGGAAAACAGTAAAAGAGGGGAATAATGTACTCGCCTGAGAGTGCTTAGGAGTCTTGAACAACTACCAAACAAATCTTGAGGGAGCACGGAATCAGTCGGCAATCTAAAACTATATAAATAAACCGGACTTAAATCGGGAGATCGGATAGGATGAGGCTTGGTAAACCAAATGAGTGTTGGAACTCATATGATATGGTTTAACAAGGCCTACATACTACAATGAAACCAAACCTAAGTGCTTTCGACCCATCTCGACCCATTAAGGTAGCTTATGCTACTTTAACGCGTCGTGCGCGTGAAACGCGTTCGGACCGTCTAACTAGTCCTATGACAAGTGTTATATGCCTAAACATGTTACATAATCAGTTATGTGACAAAAGTTTAGGTTACATATGCTTAATTACCAATTATACATGAAAAGGGTATTCTGGTAATTTACCTAAGGCATATAAACTACCTATCATACAACTACTTAAACGATGTGACCATAGGGTATAACCTCGGAAGGTTATTCCCTACCTACTATGGTCACCTAATGTATTTGGTCGGATCCTAATGATCGACCAAACTGGGTCGGGTTCGAGGGTATAGGCGATTTATTAGATCGCCTACCCTACGACCCTAGACAACGTGGTAATCAGTGGGCATAGTCCCAAGGGACTATGATCAACGTGATTACACTCACGTTGCGAAGTTCAAAAGAACTTCGCATTGACCATTACTGGTCAACGCTGAAAGTCAAACAAAGTTTGACTTTCGGACTCGAAAAGCAATAAAATAAGGAAAAGAACGAAAGAATACTTACGAAGGGTCCCCGAATGCTAATCCCGATTCAAGAATCTCAGGTATGAAACAATGGTTTCAACTTAGAGGTTCTCAAATCAGAATTCTAGTGATTTTAGCAATGGGGGGTATGGGGTATTTATAGGAATACCCGAACCGTTAAGATCGTTTCATGGAAAACGTGCCTTAATCCCATCCGTACATGTGTTGCAAAGTTATGGTGCTTAGGTGCTTAAATTCCATCCACATCCGCTGACTAAGCAAGTTAGAATGTGTGGTTGTGAATTAAACAACGGCTAATACATCGAATCTGGTCCCGAAAACGAAAAACTGAAGTTTCTGCATGTTTTCTGTCCAGCATAGGTAGTCGCGTAGCGCTACTGCCAAGGCATTAGGCAGTCGCGCTACGCTAGCACCCTCCTGTTTCAGAAATCTTTCAAAAGTGGCAGGAATGGTCCCTGCACGTGTTTAAGGCCTTTTTCGATGCGTTTGAACCCCGTTAACCTCATTTCAAGGCTCTAAAATGAAGTTAAAGTATAGGGAACTCAAAACATGCTCAAAAATGTGCCGGATGATGGTTCGTTTGGTCGTACGAACGCGATGTTCGCTTAATTACGACGGAATGCGCACAAGCGCGAAAAACGATCCAAATGACGAAACGAATGGATTTTTCTTATGGCGAACACTAAAATATAATATAGTCATGCTTACATAAATTTTTGGATGTCCGGATGTATTCAGAACGTAAGTTATGCGCGAAAATGCAAACTTGTGCACTTTTTGACACTTTTAGTCCCTGAATGACACAAAAGTTTATTTTAGCACACCGAACCCCTCAAAGCCTATTTCTAAGCTATGTAAAGGATATTTATGGTATGTTTAACTTATGGTCATGTTCCGGAAGGTCTGTTACAGTTCAAATTGGCATACTTTCGCAGTTTGTCAACTTTAGTCCCTGTAAGCGAATTAACTTGTTTTCGGCATACCAAACCTTCCAAAACTTATTTCTAAGTTATGTAAAGGTCATTTAAGGTATGTTAAGCCTATTTCACTATTCCGGAGTGTTCGTTACATTAAACTGGTTATATTTACGCATCGATGCGCGTATAACCTTCCAGAAAGCGATTTAGAGTTTGAATTTGAACAAGAATTGATATGTGCAAATGATACACATATTTTTACAAATCCCAAGTATGAAATATAATATTTCATTGGTTCGGTATTTGTTTGATGGCCGTGAAGGCACAGGTGTTACACAACCGGTAACACGACTTGAATTTCGGGACGAAATTCTTGTAACAGGGGGAGAATGTGACAACTGGC